>PVJO010009015.1:0-71981 GCA_004026905.1 Hystrix cristata | reverse complement strand
TAACAATAAGAACTTCTTACATGGTTTACGCACATCTCTGTAGAAGTTGGGTCAACTTCTTTAGACTGCAAGACATGTTACTGTTAAAATGATGGGCTCCTCGGCACTCTAATAGTGTCTTCATCAGAATCTTCTGGTGTAGATTTAGAAAATACTTCATACCTGGCTTTTAGCCGTGGAATAATGGAATAGTGGGTGTTTTTTTGTAGGGGGTGAGCATCTTTGCTGCATATTGTCACCTCTGTGGAGACTCTCTGAAGAGTCCTAATGCCTCCTTCATACGACAGAGCCCTTGTTAAACCAGAATCTGTGGGGGAGGGACTGAGAGATCAGTATGAGTCCTGAAGTAGAGGTCAAAATGATTTCTTAGAAGTACTCTTGATTCATATACATTCACGATTCTGAACCACGAGTGATGTTTTGAAACCAGAGCTTAATACACCTTACAGTCTCTTGAGGAAACATGGTTCTAGAAAATTCTATTTCTTACCATCATGAGTGTAACTATAGTTTTGAGACTTGGGTCATAGAAAGATCTGTCAAAGAAAACTAGAGTGGGATAGAAGTTAAAGTTGTGAGGATATATTTTTCTTCAGGACTGTTGCAGTAGGGAGAGATGTGAGGATAGAACTTGGCTCTATTCTGAACACACCAGGAATAGGTGGAGATTTATAGTCAAGAAGAAACAGGTCAGTAGATGGAAAATTTCAAAAAAAAAAATTAAGTCTAGGGAGAGTTCTGGTGAACCAACCTACTATTCTTGTGGAAAGCAGGCCAGGATGATTAAGTACCAGTGTTGGGGAGTGAAGAATTTCTATTAGATATGGAGGATGAGAAATTTTTACTACCTTGCCTTATTAGAGTAATTTTGCACAGCTGGGTTTTACAAGGTAATGCACACAGCAGCCTAAAAGAGGGATCAGAAACCAGACTAAAGTTTGGCCAAGCAATGAATCACTGTCAAATCATTCATAATATCAAATGACATTTTCAGTTAGACACGAATCAACACAAGCCATTACTGCTCTGAGAAACTTGTTTGAATCCTACTCTGTGGAAGAGAAAGTATTGGAGCATCCAAAGTTTCACTAAACTGGGTTTAGAAAAGCGGTACCTTTTTCATTTCCAGTCATAATGGCAATTTCTGTGGTTTCTAAGTCAATCAGGACTGTGGTTGGCTACAATAAAATCACCTTCCCCAAGAGAATTAGAATGAGTAGAGTTGCCAGTGGTAACTGGCAACAGTGGATGTGGTAAAAGGGCATTTTAAATAAATTGGTAAAAGCGCATTAAAAAAAAAAAACTTAATGGAAAGTTTTAGAAACTCTGCCTCAAATTCTGGGAGGCTCGAGCAGTGAAAACCCATGTTCTCTCGGATCTTTTGGTAAGGTGAGTTGTGTCATTATATTTGTAAATAATAACATCGTGCTTTCCTGTAGATTTTCAGTGGAAGCCATGGAAGAACCAAAACATATTTTGTAGCTCTATTAAGATGTTTTTATTTCTTTAAGGTGATTCAGAGAGTGATATTTGCCAGCTTTGGAAAAGTAACTCCCAGATGAATGTATTCAGTTTCACAAAGTGGATTTAAAACATTGTTTGTAGTTAAACTTTTTTTTTCCCTCAGATAAACTGTTTTTCAGCAACATATGATCTTATTAATCGGAATTTCTTCCTAATCACTTTAAATTTTTTAGTATTTTGGATCAAAGAACCCTCTGAGAATTTGATAAGAGCCTCAGAATTACTAGACAACCGCACATGTTTCAAAGAAATCACAGCGTCCTTATATTTAGGGCAGCTGTGAACAAACTGTCCCCAGGTTCCCTAAGTCCAAGGACTGCATTTTACAACCTCCCCCAACTTAACATATGTAATATCTACACTAATTTTTAATTTAAGAGGATTTATGTTTGTGTTTTTCAGGTACCTGTACAAGAATGAAATTCGTATACTAGATAAACAAACATTTAAAGGACTCATATCCTTGGAACAGCTGTGAGTAACAAAATTTCCCTAATTAAATCATCGGTGGTTAGGGTTCAAGTAGAAAATGTTTTCATGGCATTATGTGATAGTTGAACAATTATTTTAAGCTCTGTTGTGTGGTTCGAATGATGAGTATTTGATTATCGGTTGGGTAAAGATCAGAATGTGTGTCTGAGTTGGCTTGAAGGGAGGAGACCGAACTCAGCTGGCACCCCGACTTCTCTATTATTTGCTGTGTGACTTTGGGGGAGTTACCCTCCCTAAGTCTCTTTCCAGATTTCTGAAAAGCAGATATTTCTGGTGTGATTTGATTAAAGTTTGGGTGCAAATAGACTAGTTTAATACTTACATAAAATAGGCATTTTTAGAGACAGAAATTTATACTTGTAATTCTTAGTAATTTATGAAATTCAGATTTTTAACTTATGTAAGGAATGCCCAGAATATGAGACGTAACTTCTTATTTCATAGGTGACTAAAATCAAATACATTGTTAGTTAAATGACTTGCTTAAAATTAAGTCTTTGAGATGAGTACAAGTCAGTCCTGACTCCTACCTACTGTAGACGTCAACATTTGACACTTCAGATTCATCTGTCAGAATTTCACTGTGAAATGAGTTTCGCGGTATCAAAAGGTTTTACAGTTACACTGTACTGAACTGCAGTTTGATGTTTTATTCAGCGATTTCTCTCAGTTAGGTGTGTCTGAAACATAAATTCTAATTAGACATTTGAAGAAATTTTCTCCCACTGATGAAAAACTGTGGGATATTTTAGGTCCAGATACATAAAAGGTGCTTTGATTTTTCACAGTAAGTAGGATCCTTACATATGAGAAGCGTTGGATTTCCAACCTTGTTTCCGTTTTCAATGTGGTTTCTTAATTTCAAAAATCTATTTGCAATAATTTCTATAATGAATATACTTAGTGGAATTTGAATTTCTTTTTCTTAGGAGGCCTCATGATTTGGCTATCATATTAAAATATAATCAGTCAAATATATTTATAAGTTGTCATTGCGGGCGGGGGATGTAGCTCAGTGGTTAGAGTGTTTGCCTAGCAAGCATGAGACCCTGAGCTTGATCTCCAGCACCAAAAAAAAAATAAAAAAGAAAAAAAAAGAAAAAAGAAATGTCATTGCTTCTGCTTCTCCATTTTATTAGTTTTATTTTACATGACTAGTAAGCTGTCTCTATAACAAAGCATGTTTCTTCATTTCCTTATAAATTGAATAACATTTTAGGTCATTTTTAACTATATTGCAGAATTATCACACAAACAAATCAAATGTAAATTCTTTTACAACAAAGCCCTTATCAATACGATGATAAAGAATAGATACTGTTTTCATCAAATGTATTTACAGATGATTTTAAAAATTAGCATGTGAAAAGTTCTAATGCCCATTTAAAAATGTACATAATTCTAACAAGCAAATGCTTTATATTCTGACAATAATTGCTGGTTTTACTAATCTTGAATAATGTTAATGTTTAATGCATTTTTGCTTTCTATTTTTAAGCATGATTCCATGCTTTTGTGAATACTTATTCAAGAAGATTTTTGATGTCCAAAAATGTAATGTGTAATCCTTGGAATTTTCATAGTTTTAATCTTAGTTCTGAAATCTAATTTTATTTTATCTCTATAAAATATAGTGGAGCTTGAGGTGCTTGCACTATTTGTTAGTCTCTATTCACATTGCTTTTATTTGAACGATTATTACTTAATCTTCTTTGGATTAAATTTCCTTTTAAGGAAGACAAGATACACGATAAACACTTGCATAGGCCTTGAAACCAGTAGTGTGTTGCAAGGCCAATTCTGCTTCTGACAAGAGTGTTCACAATCAGGATAAAAATACACTTTGAGATTTTCCTGTAATCTTCAGGAAACGGTCTTTGATCCTAAAATGTGGGAGTGGGAAGTGGGGAAAGGATACTGAAGAAGGATTTGTAAACCTAGGTCTTTGTTTGATCTTTTTGTTGATTGTAAATTTGACAAACTACATTCTGCTTGAAGGATAAATGTTGTCTCTGTGTTACATTAGACTTTTTTTCTTGCGTATTGGCTACATGAAAAGAATTTTTTTTTAATTAAACACAATAAAGTCACAGACTAAAACACAGTTGTGCTTTTAAGCCTTAACAAGTCTTAGTTATTTCTAAGAATAACTTGCTCAAATATTGTGTATGGGCAATAGATGGTGTTGGGAGAAGTAATAAGCTTTGTAAGAGTTAGAATCATGAATTTTAATGGGCGAATATAGAATGATCCCATATTAGGCGAGTGTGTATTAAAATGGATGAAGCTGTGACTAGAAAATAAATTTTATCAAATATTATAAAGGCCTTTTGCTTAGGTATAATTTTTTCTTTAATCATACATTGGTGAACGCCCCTGGTTAAGGCTGATGATGTCGCCAAAACAATTTTTTTGGCTCTATAAATGACACAGAGGATTGTTTGAGGGTTTTACTTTTCAGACAAAGAATGATTGCTCTACTCTTAGAAAGCACAATTTTGTAATTCTTGTATTAATCAATCATCCTGCTTTAAGTTATTCTTCTTCACCTAAAAGTTCAACCTTTATTCTACTGATACAATAGATATCTGCTCATTGATCGTATGTTTCTTTTCAAATGAGTTTTTCTTCCCCCTTGTCTCCTTAATAGACACCAAATATCTCTTTGTGAGAGTTATATCTTCTACTCATGTTCCCTGTGTGCGGTGAACTAGAAGTGTTTTATCCATTTTAGTCATTATTTTTTAGCATACATTTTCCTCCTCGGTCTATAGTCTCCTATTTCTTACTTTCCCTTTTCTTTTGATACTTCTTATTTCTCAAAGGTGCATTTCATCAATAGCCACTTTTTAGATGACAGCAGGCTTCCATACTTGTGTAAAACTGTCAAATATTGCTTTGTATCTTAAATATAAACCTCTCATTCTGTCATCTACTGTAATTATGGAAAGAAGCAAAGCAGTGTTACTCAGCAGAGGTCTGAGAAATTATACTTGAGTTTGATCTGAGTGAAAAATTTTGACATTTATTAGCTATTTGATCTTGAGACTCTCACTTTAAAATTTCAAACCGTGGTTTTCTTTTAGTATTTTAAAATGAGATTAATAATAGTGATTTGGCAGGCTGGCTCTGAAAAATAGAGATAATAAATATGTAAAACTTCTCAAGAATAGATGCTTAAATAATAATACTTATTATCTTTGTTACTGCGCTTATTGTTATTTTGTTGTTACCATTCCAGTAATTATTTTCTGCATAGCTTCCTTAAAGACACAACTAATTTTAAAGGGTATATTTTTGAATACAATATTGCAATATTAAATTTAGCCAGTGTTGCCAAGTATCATTAACTTAATTATTTTGACCTTTCTTGATCTGTCTAGTTTATCAAGTACTTTTTAATTTTATTTATTATAAGCCATAACTGGTTATCAGTGCTAAAAGATTAATCATTTTAAACACATAGTCAGAGGTATAAAGTTAACCTTTCAAAGGTTTTATTAGAGAGATCTTATTTTTTCTGAAGTCTAATTATAATTCTTATAAAAAACTAAAGTTATAGATGACCTTAGGTCTGTAGACATGATATAAGAATTCTGACTGGAACAAAAAAATGGTTAAGACTTATTTTGCCCATTAATTGCCTGAAAGTCTTAAAATTAGAGTCATTTCAGGTTTATCCATTCTGTCAATTCCATTTATCCAGAGCCCACCAGAAGCACACCTATTGTTAAACAAGCATTTATAAATACATGCTAAAGCATTATGAATGGATGATAAAGGTTCATCATGCATTGCAGCTAAGGAGAGCTCAGGCTTGTGGAGCCATGCAGAGCACCAGAGACAGTTGTGTATCTTTATAAATCTTATCCTAGTAAAAAAGACTATAATATGTGGAAGAATGGAAATTGGTAAGATGTGGCATTCTCTGAATCTGGCCAAGAGAAGAGTGTGTTGGCATTTTGTAAATGATGCAATGTCTTTGTCAGTTTTAGCTGCTATAATGAGTTACCATAGACTGGGTGACTTAAACAACAAACATTCATTTGTCACAGTTCTGGAAGCTGGAAAGTATAAGATTAAAATATGGGCAGATCTGGAGTTTTGGGAGAGCCCACTTCCTGGTTTGCAGATGGCTGTCTTCCTGCTGTGTCTTCACATGCTGGAGACCAGAGAGAGAATGCTCATGTCTCTGACTCTTTTTATAAAGGCACTAATTTACCACAAAGGCCCGACTCTCATGGCCTGATCTCATTCTAGTCGCCTCTCCAAATACCGTCGCATAGGGGTTTAGGATTTCAACTTATGAATTTTGAGGGAGATAATAACATTCAATCCATAACAGAGAATAATCTAATTTTTAATCTGTGCTGGGACATTATGAATCACTGTCATTTTTTATCATGGTCTCAGGATGACCTTTTCAGAGGGTAGATTCTGTGAGATATATTCACTAGAAGAATAGCATGGATTATCCATGAAGGCTGGGCCAATTTCTGAATGCTGGGGCCACTCCTTTTCCCCTTTTCTCAAAATAAATGACTCTAAAATACAGAATAAAAGATAGAGCATTATGGAAGTAAATATTTTTCACTAAAACTTTATTTAAAGAAATCTTTCCATTATGATTACTAGTAATTTATTATCAATACTAAAAGCATCTTAATGTATAAAATCTGGAAGAGCTTCCATTTAATTAAAAAACAGACAAACTTCTATTTTTTACTATGATGATATAAAAGAAACCAGATGTATATTCTGATTTTAAAGCACAAACAGGTTTTCCAGACACTGGAATATAGCAATTTAGGGACAAGAAGAAGGAGGGAAGCGTGTTTCCCAGGACCCAGCAGGGAGCTGAAGCAAGAGTTGAAGCACATGGGGAAAGCAAAAGGAGAGACTAGCCCAGATGAAGAAGGTGACAGACAATAGTGCTTTCTCCCAGAGCTCCGGCTCATGGCCTTGGCTTCCAGCCCTGGCTTGCGGTCCCAGGTCCTGGCCCTGGCTCACGGCTTCAGTTTGTAGCCCTAGGTCACATCCCCGGCTTGCGGCCCTGGCTCATGGCCTGGCTCACAGCCCGGGCTCGTGGCCCCAGCTCTCTGCAGCAGTGATGCAGTTTGAGCCTGAAGACATGTGGTAACTACCAGTAACCCTAGAGACCTCCATAGAAAACCACACAACCAGAGCAAAGCAGTGGACACAGCAGACTGCAGCAGCTGCTGAGTTACCTGAGTCATCTGATTTCAGACAGCCCCCAGGAGAGGGTAGCGATCAGCTGATCACCATCTTGAAAAGGGGCCAAGCTCAGAACTCAGAAAAACTGCCAGCAGCTTTTGGTGCTGGGGCAAGGTGGGGCAAGGTGGGGCAAGGTGGGGCAAGGTGGAGCAGAGTTCAAACTCAAATTGGCAGGAGAGAAAGGAGCTAAGTTCAAACTGGCGGGGAACTGAGTCCATGCCGGTGGGAGACACACAGTGTGTCTCCAGCTGAACTAATTTGGTTCCACCCCCACAGCCAGTGATCAGACTGAACTTCTGTGGAATTGGTAAAGCCTTGCTGTTGAACCCAGCTGGGAACACTCACTACCCTGCCATAAATCTACTGCTGGGATTGATCAACAAGGACCTGGGCCTGCCTACTCTGTCCACCAGTGATAGCACAGACATGCCTGGAAGCAGACATTTCTTTTTATTTTTTTCTTTTTTTTGTACTTTTTCCCTCTCTGCTCTTCTTTTTCTTGTTTTTTTTTTTTCTTGTTGTTATAGGAAAGTGAATTTCTAGTATTTTGCTATTATTGTTTTGTTCTTTCCTTGTTTTTATTTCTTACTTCTCTCCTTCTCTCCTGTTTTCTTTACTAGATCCCTAAAGTTTGTGTAATTTTCCCCTGTCTTCCAAACTTGCTTCTCATCTCTTTCTCTTCTTCTATTTCTCTATTGTTTCCTCCTAATCTCTTTTGAATTTTCTCCCCTGAAGGTAAAATCACCGTATTGAGGACATATTTACTGTATACAATTTTCTGGTTTATTTTGGATATTGTTATACAACCACAAATCTAGTTTATATAGTTAAAGGTGCCAGATTGATAGTTACTTCAGTTTTGGTTGTAGAAGTTTAGAATTCATACAGTCTTCTCTCATTTTATCTTGTCTATTTCCCTTCAACACTGAAAATTATTCAACATTCCTAAAGACAATCTAATACATAAAAAAGCACAATATTGTTGTGATTCACATTCTTTCCACATTGATCCATAGCTTCAATGCATTTCCATCAGAAACTCAGAGGTTTTTTGAAAGTATGTGATTAGGAGGAGTGATTAGGAATCAAGAAACTAATATGTATACATATATGTATTTGTATAAATATATATACAACATATACATATATACAAACCATTTTTAAAAAGGCATTTTGGGGGCGCACGCCCTGTGATCACTTAATGGGTAATTGATGGCCTTCTAAAATAATGGTGTGCTAATAATTGAATATAAATATGCAAAATGGGATTTCAAAAAGAACCTGACGTATAGTTCACATTTTATACAAAAATTAACCCACAATAGATCATACACCTAAATAGGGAGGCGCTGAGAGTGTAATACTTCTAGAAGACAATGTAGGAAAATATGTTTATGACCTTATGTTAGGCAAAGATTGTCTGGAGAGGACACAAAAATTATGAAACATAAGATAAAACACTGATAAATGAAATTTGTAGATAATAGAGTGATACATACAAAAATATTTGTTATTTAAAACACGTGGTTAAAAGAGTAGAAAGACCAACTACAGGCTCTGTGAAAATACATGAATAACGTGTCTCCGAGGTGACTTAAATCTAGACTGTAAAAATGACTTCTACTTAACAATGAGAAAAACAAGTCAGCTTCAAAATGGGAAAAGTGTTTGAATAGACACGTCATGAAGAAGAAATGTGAACAGCACTAAGCATGCGAAAAGGTGCTTACTGTTATGAGAGTAGCACTAACACAAACCATCAAGAAATACCAAAGCATATTTCTTTGAATGTCTTGTAGTAAACAGCCTGAACATTCAAAATTTTGGGAAATTCTGAAGCAATTGTAACTCCCTTATATGTTGCTGGTAGTAACAGTGTATTAGTTTGTAAATGGTTTAGCTGTTTGTTAAAGGTTAAAGATGAAGAGCAGGACATGGTAATTCTACATTTCTATATTTACTCACAAAGAAATAAAAACATACTTTCACACAAAGGCTACTTCTAGAATGATTATTAAACTTTTATTCATAATAGCCCTAAACTGGAAACAGCCCAAATATATCCACCAACTGATTAGTGAATGAAGATTTCCGGTTCAGCACACGATACCGAGTAGTAACTCAGCGGTAACAGGGACAAACTATCTATGCTCACTACAACATGGATGATTTTCACATGTGTAATATTTGATGAAAGAAACCAGACAACCCAGTTTCTGTACTGTCTGTTTACATTTATGTGAATTTCTAGGAAAGGCGAAATTATAGTGGCAGAAAACTGATCTGTGGTATCCTGCATCCAGGGCTGGCTAGGAGGGGTGGAATTGGATGCAAAGGTCATGAAATGGCCTTTACTATCTGGAATCGTGAAAGTGTTCCATATAATTACTGTATATATTTATCATAGCTGATTCATTTATATACTTATAATTGGTAGAATTATTATTATGTGTAAATTATACCTCAACAAAGCTGATTTAAAACAAGAAAATAAATATGCCATTATGATTGTCCAGCTTTTTCCTGAATTTACTCTTACCTTTGTTTTTGCTTATTAGAGCTATGACTTCTCATACTGGTTTATAGTATCTCTTAAAATCAGACAACAAATATTTCCAAATTTAATTTCTTAAAAAATTTTGTTTACATTATCACATATAGTTTAGAATTAGCTTTCTCAATTCTAGCCATTGCCCCCATGGGTCCTGTGAATTTTGATGGAATTAATTGAATATGTAGATCAACTCCTTTGAATTTCTTTCTTTTTTTTAACTTTTGGGGTGTGCTGTGCATCAAACTCAGGGTCTTACACTTGCTAAGCAAGCACCTTACCACTGACCTAAATCCCCAACCCCAACTTCTTTGAATTTCTTCATCAAATTTACTATAAATGTATCTCAACTAAAGACAATGAAATATGTTATTTTTTGGTAGAACTGCACCAAACTAAAAACGTTAGTTATCCGATTAAATGGTTTGGGTAAATCTAAAACTCACTGGGAGCTGGAAGCAATCTCCTGGGCCTCTGAGGGATCAACTGGTGCAACTTTTCCGGGAGCTGAGGGACTCTCTTTCTGAGCGACAGTGAACATTTATTTCTAAGTACCTTTCTAGGAATAGTTGTGTTCCTGCATTATTTAACTTTGTCTTTCCAACTGGCTTCATGACAAGTTTGAGATACATCCGATAAGAAAAGAATAACAATTTCTCTATTATTGTTGACTCTTGAGAACGTTTCATTCTGGGGATAGGATTGGCTGCGTGTCACGCTAGTTGGAAGTGGTGTGACTTTTTGCCATCTGGTTCATCCTTATTCTTAACTGACATAGGAGTCTAATCCTGGGGGAACCTCTTTTGGGGCAATGCATGAAAAGAACAGGGTTAGAAGACCTTTTCCTCTTCTACATAATGCTAGATGAAATCTGTGTGATGTAGAGTGATTCTAACTTGAAGATACCCAAGTTTGTTCTTCAGTAGGAAGCTGGTGTTAGAAACAGAGTTTCTCTGATATTCTTCGGCGCTCTCCAGAGCTTCCTATGGAAGGCCCAGAAATAGGCCAGTGTCCCTAATCTCCTGCATTGCTTGTGGCTTGCCCACAGGATCTTGTGACTGGCTGGGGTCAAAAGGAAGTGAGAGGCTCACGTGCAGCTTCAAAATGGCTGGAGAGGGGAATAAAATACGTAGGTCTGAATGTGTCTTGAAGTGACTCTGTAAACAACAACTGCTGCCAGTGAATCTCTGTGTATTTTTGGATTTTCTTTCCAACTTAGTGTGTAGGAGGTAAGTGGTGGATTGGTCAAAACTTGCATCTGCCTCGCAGCGGTGCCCAGCGGGTCCCCAGCTAGAGGCTGTCCAGGCTGGCAGCATGTTAGCCTCACCCAGAAGCTCTTAAAAATAGCACCGTCTTCCCACCCTCACTGTGAATCAGTCCCAGGCGGAGGGTGTTGGTGTTCTGGTTTCTTTTACAAATTCCCTGGAGATTTGAATGTGCGGTGAAGAATCATTTTCTCTGCCTTAAAGGTGTTACATGTCGTAGAGATGTTGTCTGAGTCTTATCTGCAATTTATATTTCCTTTTCTGTCCAGCCCTCTCCTAACAACCATCTCCAGGGGTATATCAACCCTGTTATCTGAAGTTTACCTTATCTGCCATTAAAGCTGTACCAGGTACCAGCCAAATAAATGCATTCGGTTTGACTTCAAATGGATTTTTATACACAGGGACTTTAGGCACTTAAGAGATAGAGATCATAAAAATGTCATCTCCTTAATGTGTTTTCTCCACCTCAGAGCGCATTGGCTGAAAGCGGTCTTGGCGAACTGCAGGAAAGCTGGTGGTACCAGACTCGGTTCTGCTCCGGGTGCCGCAGATATCCGTGTCTGGTCAGCACGAGCCTGCCAAAGTCAGGTGTAAAATGTGTGCAATATTATGAAGAAAAAAGACTTCAAAAGTTTAAGGAAAAAATGCACTTATTTTTTAAAGTAACTTGTGATATTTAACAGACTGTGCTATTTATTATTCTGCCAGGTACCATCATTCCTTTGTGTGCTGGATGGCGTCATATACGCTTTCTCTGGGCCCTTCTCTTTGCTTTTTCCCTTCCCTCCTTCATTACTTTTTTCTTTTTAGCATGTGCTCAAGTTTGTCTTCAGGAAAGCCAATTTTGAGCCAACGTTTCTATTTAGCGACTGTTCTTTTTCATTCTCTCTATACATCATCAAGCATCCGTCCTATTTTAAGTGACAGAAAACTCAAACCGGCTTAACCAAATAAAGCAAAGAGTCCTGTATCCTTGGTGCGAGTTTTATTCTCAGGCTTTTTAATGGCTCCTCGTGTTTTCCCATGTGTTTGTTGAGAGCACACCTGTGCCAGTCCTCCGTGTTAACAATGTTTTTGTACACGCTGTGCCATTGAATTCGTTAGTAACTGTGAAGTAAATATTGTGTTCATAAACTTCTAAAAAGAAGCAAGAGAGCCTCAGAGAGTTTCCCAGTCTTGTGCATTGTCGCACAGTTAGCAAATGATAGGGTTCAACAAAATTTCAACTCATTTTATTCTGAGTTTTGTGTCATTATGGGAATATTCCTGTATAAGATTGTGAAAATTTATAGGCTTTGCTGTTTTTACCATGTTTTTTTTCTGGTTGCTTCTGAAATGGTAATAACAGAAGATGCTTACAGAGACTCTAATGGGATTGTTGGCCAGTCACTGTATGAGCAGGTTTGTTGATAGGTCAAGACCGGGCAGGATTATTTGCATTCTGCTCCTTATACCGATCAAATCCCCATGTCTCAATTATCATGGCACTCTGGTCTGCCCAAAATCTATAGCAATGATTTTCAAGGTGTTGTAGAAAAGTTTAGTTAAACTAACCTTTAAACATTAATATTTAAACAGCTAAACATTAAATCTCATTTAGGGCATGTTTTTGCAGATACTCCTCACTCTGAGTTTATCTCATTATAATCCTCCAGAATTCTTCTTTTTCCATCGGCTGTGGCACTGGTAACGGAAGCCAGCATCTTGCATCTGCCAGGCAAGCTCTCTGCCACTGAGTTAGACCGCCAACCTCCTTTCCCCTTACTTTATGGTCGGAGCCTGGCAACGATCCACTCGAATTTCTATACCTGACTTACGTGTCATCTGCCGAAGTCTGTAATGACAAGGAACGTATCTTTCTCTTCTCTCATTCCTAAGCCTTTGCAGAAGCTCTTTACTATTACTGAAATTTCATCCCTATTTTCTTTGGCTAAATTCCTCTTGCTCAGAAGTCTGTGTGAGGGTTGCATTCTGAATGAAGCATCAGAACACCCACCTAGAGGTGCTTCCTGCTCCATTTCTCTGCTGATGTGACAGAGGCTTGTGTTCATACCTCGCTTGCTGTAACAGGCACCTGCTCATCCCCCAGCAACCAGCAGCTGTCCCTTCTCATTCCTGCCTCCAGCCAGGGGCTTGGGGCCACTGCATTGTGCTATGTGGTCCTTGGAAGCTGATGACTGGTAGACAGGTTGTCCACCCTCCTTCAATATCCACTGGGGAGGAAGAGTGGAACAGATGAAAGCAAGAAAAAGAATACTCCTTAGAGAAAGTGGAGACTTTCAAGCCACAGGCATCACTGGTCTGGGATGCATGCCCCATGCTGATGAGCAGAAGTCATGAGGAATGCCTGTAATTGCTTCAGTTCCTCGGTTAACAAGTTGGTACCTCTCTGGGGGGTCTCCAGTCCCCCTGTTTCTTGGGGTATTTGTCAGAGAGCTAGTCCTTATGGTGGACTGGGCAGTTTTAGCAGCCCGTCTTCTGTTCCCATCAGTTTAGAGGCTCAGGAATTGCTGTAAGATTTAAAAATCACAGGCTGTCACTTTCGCTATTTGGATTTCCTTTAGACTAAAATTCATTCATTCACTCGCTCAGTCTCGTGTGCATTTAAAATACTTATTGAACATCTGATTTGTGCTAGACATTTTCTAGGTACTGGAAATCAATCATAGGATTCAAAATGAAGCACGGATCTCAGGCTTCTTACTGGTCCTAAATGTAACTGAAAATGCAGCTAGCACCTGTTCCATAAAACTTTAGACACTGTGGGCTTAGCAGCCTGAGTGTTATTAACATAGACACACACTTTGTAGGCTGTCTCACAAATGGGTAAAACACCCCTAAGATCCAGACCTGCGCTTGGTGGCCTGCGCAGGTCACTTAGCATTTCCGTGGCTCTCTGTTATGGCCTTTCTCTCCTGCAGATGTCACTGTTAACTCACAGTAGCAGCCTCCTAGCCCCACCTGTAGCCACTCAGGCCAGGAATTCCTCACAGGAATTCCCCAGGACTCTTGGGACCAGTATATGCACAGCAGGGTGATTCTGAGGACAGAGTATAGTAAAATGAGATGGCAATTATATTTTGATGAGTTTTTTATTTTGATAAGAGAAAAACTGGATATGCAATGACAGTTCAAGTAGATACACACACACACACACACACACACACACACACACATTTATTTATAGCTATATCTCTTCCCTAACCCCCAATTACATAAACCAGTAAGCCATTTTATGCACAGCCTGATATTCTGGGTTGGATCTTCCTGTTTCTTATTTGCCACAAATCTGTATGACCAGGGTTTGTATTTTGGGGGAAGATCTGTAGGAAGACTGGGAATACTCCAATAATGTGGCTGTTGCTGGCCTTGTGATGTGCTGTTTGTAGGTGCCTGTTGACCACGGACACTATGTGGTTTCTGGCTGTCGGTGAATGCTCTGCTAAGAGGACGTGCGTGCTGTCCTATGAGCCTGGACAATCAGGAATCACTGGCTTTGTGGTTGTATTTTTTATTTAGTCTAGCATTTTTGACTACACTAATACAGCTGGTACTTAGATTTTTCTTACTTAAAAAGTGCTCTATATTTAGAATGTATTTGTTGACTGAAATATTTGAGGGAAGAGGGATGTTATATTGAGTGCATATTGCTGAGTATGTGTGAAATATAGAGAAAAAACAGAAAATTGGACATGGGATAATTACTGGGTGGTTGCATTTTCAGTTTTTAAAAAATGCATTTTTCTGTCCGTTTTTAAAAATTTTTTTTACCAAGAATATGTGTTGGTACAATGTATACATAATGATCACATTTATCATGGTTATTTTTTACCTGTACATGATGTATCTTGGTTCCCCCCCTTCCCCACCCCTCCCTTCCATTCCCCCACCCTTCCCGATTTACAGCAGATTTATTTACATTTTTACATTTTTTCCCCTTTTCCCCTTTCTTTCCTTTCCCCCTTCCTTCTTTCACCCCTCTCCTTTTCTAGCTCTCCTCTCTTTTGAATGTTATCTTCCTTTTATATAGTATCTATTATACCTCTTTGTCCTTATTTACACTTATGGTTTCTCATATCAGAGAAACAATTTGATGTGTACTCATGAGTGTCTGATTTATTTCACCTAAGAGTATGTTCTCAAGGTACATCCATTTACCTACAAATGTCTATAGTTTATCCTTTTTATGGCAGAGTAGTACTCCATTGTGTAGAAAACCCACATCTTCTTTAGCCATTCCTTAGTTGTTGGGCATTTGGGTTGTTTCCAAGACTTAGTTATTACAAATTGTATTGCTATGAACATGGGTGTGAATATATCCCTGTGGTATGAGGTTTTCAATTCTTCTGGGAAGATATCAAGCAGAGGAATAGCTAGGTCAAATGGAACTTCTAGTTGTAGTATTTTGAGGAGTCTCCATACTGATTTCCACAGTGGTTGGACCAGTCCACATTCCTAACAACAGTGGAGGAGGGTTCCTTTTTCCCCACAGCCCCTCCAGCACTTGTTGTTGGTTGATTTTTTGATAATAGCTGTTCTTTCTGGAGTGAGATGGAATCTTAGCTTTGTTTTGATTTTCCTCTCTCAAATGACCAATGATGTCGCACACTTTTTCATATATTTATTTGCCATTTTTATTTCTTCATCTGAGAAATGTTTATTCATTTCAGATGCTCATTTTTGATTGGGTCTTTAAATATGCAAGGTTTGATTTTTTTTGAGTTCTTTATATATTCTAGATGTTAGACCTTTGTCTGAGGGACAGCTGGCAAAGATTTTTCCCAGTCTGTGGATTTTTGTCCTGCTCTATTGGTGATTTCTTTTGCTGTGCAAAAGGCTTTTAATAGGATGTGGTCCCAAGCACTGATTCTTTGAATTGTTTCTGGTGCAGTCTGGGTTCCATTCATAATTTCTTTTCCTATCCCTATGTCTTTGAGAGTTCTTCCTATTCTATTCTCCAGTAGAGTTAGTGTTTTTGTTTTAATGTTTAGATCTTTGACCCACTTGATTTTAGCTTAGTACATGGTGAGAGATATGTATCTAGTTTTAGTTTTTGGCATGTGGAAAGCCAATTTTTCCAACAGCATTTGTTAAAGAGGCTATCTTTCTTCCTTCCAGTGTGGCTGGTTTAAATTTTCCTCGAGCAATATGTTATTTTTAACAGTTTTATTGAAGCATTATTTGCAGACCACCAAATCTACCTATTTTAAGCAATACATAATTTTTATAAGTATGATACCATTAAAAATCATGGCAGGTCAGACAAAATACATAATGAGCTTTAAAGAGCTTCCTGGTACCTTTCCTGTTATGTAGAAAGTGGAAGATGTAGACACTTGTTGGGCAGTAGTAGGGACATGGAAGTTTAACCAGTAATTTTTAAAGAACTGAAATGCAATGCTTGCTTTAGAATTGCTCTTCCTTCTTCGGGGATGGTGCCTTATCAAGCAGAGTTCAACATGCTTTTGTTTCAATAAGGCAAGGTGTGCAATTCAGCAATTTTGGCATTTTTTTGGCTTGGTTCAGAACTTTTGCGTCTCTAACCTTAAACTTGCTGTAAGATTCCAAAAGTCTCAAGATTGCAGTGTTAGATTGGAAAACTCCCAAGAGCAATTTTGTGTGAAACTGTGGTATTTCTATTCCAGGAGAGAAATAGAATAGAATCTGATGATTATTCGTGCTGTAACTGGCACAAGCAAAAATAAATGATGTATTTTAGTAGCACATCCAGACTATTCAAAAGATCAGTTTTGAAATACAAACAGTTAACTGAGAAAAATTATTTTATAATAATAGTTATTTTTTTCCAGTTCCCAGGGGCATGAGAAAAGTTTCACATCCAAAATGAATGTTCAGTGTTATATATCTGTGTGTTATCCTTGACTTCATGTTCAGTAGGAAGATTTTTCTAGATGTTGAGAGTTGTGATAATATTTCAGAAAGCTCAGAGGAAGAGGTGCAGGGAGAGTTTTATATTTTGTTTTGTGTTTTGCGGTACAGGGGATTGAATTTAGATCTTCACACTGACCTACATCCCCAGCCCCTTTCTGGGACAGGGTCTTGCTAAGTTGTCCAAGCTGGCCTCGAACTTCGATCCTCCTGCTTCAGCCTCCCAGAGTGCTGGGACTACAGGCATATGCCAAAACACCAGGCTCTGGGAATGTTTTTTAAAGCTCAGGATGAAAGAGTTTATATGCATTGTCCGTTTAGAGAAAAACCAAGCACCAATCCAATTGTCCATAACAGGCCAGCCATTAAAACAATTTTCAAAGTTCAATAATCTGCTTCTCAGAAAAGACTTTAATTTTAACTGATTTAATGTAGACATTATTTATTACATGTCTATTATGAGCATTGTGGTTATCTCTTTTGTTACAAGAAAACATAGATTTTCAGAAGATTAAAACAAATGAATTGCATGTCAAGCATTTAAGAACACACAGTAATACATTTATATTTAGAACAAAGCCACACACCAACTGCTGGTATTCTGATCGCTGTAATTTGAAAGTCACAGGAATCTGGGTGCCATGAGTGTGTGGGTCAGTAGATCTGCCATGGTGGTGCCACACATGCCTTTGTGTGAGCTTTCTCCTCGGCATATGTCTCTGGACACCTCAGTTACACAATTATGGTGTTCGTTGAAGGGTTTGAGCTCCAGTGGGGTCAGACTTGAAACTGATACTTTTTTCTTTATTGCTCTCTTTAAGCATTGTTGGAGGTTTTCCTTTTATAGCCCTAATTTTGCCTCCTGAAGATCAGACCATTTCCTGAATTCTTTCAGAGATTAAAAATCTAGCTTAGTCTAGTTCTGTCTTGAATCAATTAAAATCCTTCTCCCTTTGTTGTTCAGGCTATTGTCTGGGCCTGAAGGTCGCATGTGCCAACCTTACAATATGAGGATAGAATATCTGATAACATTTGCCTGCTGATGTATACAGTGGGAGAAAGGGGTGCAGTCTGTACCAATATTAGATTTCTGTGATAATGTTAGCTTCATTTTTATAAAATCATGGCATATTGAGCTGCAATGGAAGTGAGACATCATCTGGCCTAGTTCTACTTCCATTTGTATTAGAAATAAATAAAATAAAATTATTTTTTAATTGTTCAAATTAAGACCTAGATAAATCAAATGACTTATCAAAATTACAAGACAGTTAATAGCAGAATAAAGTTAGAGTCCACATTTTTACACCACCACTAAATTATATCCTAGTATGCTACAAATACTTGGCTAGGCTGTTCACATATACAACTTGTTAGAGAGAAAATTTTTTTTTTTTACAAAATAATTTATAATTGTTATTATCAAAATTAGTATGAGTAAAAATAGAAATGGATAAGTCTTGCAGGTGCTTCACAGCTTTCTATCATACAGGGATATTATATAATGGATAGCACACATATATCCTATTATTTTCATCAATTTTATATAACAAATCTTTAGACTTATCACAGATATTTAGAACTGTTCCTTCTATCATGTTTCTCCCAAACTGCAGGTGCAGTTTAAAATAATAATATTAAGTTATTATTAAAATAATTATTTCCCTGATAGAGAAGCTTGATCACATGAAAAGATACCACTGCCAAATATCATTCCATCTATACATAGAATAACTGAATCGGATAATAAATTTGTATGATTCTAACAAAGAAAAACTATTGAATTAAATAAGAAGAGACTTCTATTGCATTCTGTATAATGTCAATTACAGTAGAACAAACTGAATGTTATTTTTTCAATGAAAAGTGGACTAATCTGGGGATTTGTTTTAGTTACTGCCACTCTGCTGTAAGTTTTTCAATAAACCCTTTAATGCCAGAGGTCAGCTTGCCAATGTCCCTGTTCAGAGAACCAATGTTCTTATTTATCTTTCTACTCATTTTGTAACTGCTAACACATGCTGGACTACTGATTGTCAAAATAGAGAACTTGAAGAGGGAATAAAAGTCTTTATCTTTTTATTAAACACCTCAATTAGAATAGATAATTTCTTCCCACTTTATTCCTAATCCAAAGTCAATCTTCAGTTGACTTTTTTAATTCTGGTGTTTACCACATATTGCTTTCTCAAATTGCTTTAGAGAAATTAAGAATAAGAAAAATAAACCTTATAGTTTCATTTCATTGACCCTTTGTCTGCAGCTCAGTCTTCGTTTGTGTTTCTGACCCAATTGCTTCCTTCTGCCCGAGGAATTTCCTCAGTCTTTTGTTTTTTCTTTGGCTTCAGATTTTGTTTGTTTGAGGAAATCTTTTTCTTTTTAGAGAAAACTTCACTGAGAGAGTTCTAGGCTGGCAGTGTTTCTCTTTTAGCGCTTTAAGTGTTTCACACTATTCTTTTCCTGCCTTCATGGCCTATGAGAAGTGCCATTAGTTCTTATCCTTCATCCTCTGTAGATAGGTGGGTTTTGGTTTTTTTCCCTTTAACTGATTTCGAGAGTTGCTTTTATTCTTTCGTTTCTGCAGATGGAATGTTCCATGCTCAGATGTGGTGTTTTGGTGCTTGGTTCTTTGAGCTTATTGCATCTGTAGTTTGATATTTAGAACTAATTTTGGAAACCTTTGAGCCATTGCTTATCAAACATTTCTTCTGCCTATTTCTCTTTCTATACCTCTGGTATTCCAATTCTGCCACTGTTAGGACTTTAAAATTTTTTCCACATTTCTTGAGTATTATGCTCTTTATAATTATTTCTCTTCGTATTCAGTTCTTTGAGTCTATTTCTACTGACTGGTTTCAAGTTTGCCTACACCTTCCTCACTTGTATATAGTTTGTTAATGAGGTTGTCCAAGCCTATTTTTTTGTTTGTTAGCTTTTATTTATGTTTTTCAGGTATAACATTTCCTTCTGATTTTTAAAATTAGTTTTCTCTCTGAGATTATCTGGTCTAATACATTGTTTGTTTTTTTCAAAAGAGACCTAAGATACTATTTGTAGTTGCTTTAAGTTCCCTATATGATAAATTCCAACATCTTGGTCATGTTTGAACGTGGTTCTGGCGAGTGTTATTTCTTCTGCTTTTTTTTCCTCTCGGTTTGTCATCCGCTCTTAGTTTCTGTTGTTGTTGAAACCTGGCGATGTTATATAGCAGCAGACACTGAGGTAGTTCAGCTTTTGGTGTGAAGATTTTTGTAAATCTGGCTAGGCGCTCAGTGGTGTTTGAGGATTGTTAGACCTGTCAGCAGAAGAATCTTTAATTTCTTCTGGTGAACTCTATTTTTCACTTCTCCTTTTGGTTTTGGTCTTTTCAATGTTCTTTGGAGATTTTCTTGCTTTAATCCACAGTTGTTACAAGAGACATTAGCCAATGTGATAGGAAATGGTGGTGGACATTCTCGGATTCTTCTATTAGACTTTGGTTCTCCCAGGGCCTGTTGGCCGTGTCCAGGGTGTGCCTTTCCTGTCCGTGTGACTGTTAGTCCTTCAGAGGTGGACTTATTGACCACCTACCTTCAGATCCCTTCCCTTGCCGTAAGGGTCCCCTCCACAAATGTGAAGCCCTCTTCTAGATTAATGCTTACTTTTCTTTCTTTGGTTATTTTTCTTGGGGGAGACAGAAGCTAGGTATGGGATGGGGGGGCAGAGAAATGAGGTTTTGCTGTTGCCCTCCGGCCATGTCTTTCCTATCAAAACTTTCCTTCCGTAAGAGCCTGAGGCCTGCGCCGACAACACAGAGCTGCCGCTTTCCTCCCCACCACTCTCACTGGGAAGCTGCCAAGAGTCTCCTTGATTCTGTGGAACCTCGTGAGGTTCTGGAGGAAAAATCAACAAAATTGGGGACAGGAGGAAATCCCTCTAAATTTTGCCCGTTCTAGGGTTCCGTGAGTGTTCAGAATTCCTACCTTTCTATTCATGCCAGCTTGTGGCATCCTGTATTTTCCTGCAACAGGAAAACAAATCTCGGTTTCTTCCAGCAGTCCTATCTTTTCACATTTGGGTACAATCATTTGCCTTAAGACCTTAGATATCTGCTGGGTTCAGAATAGAGTGTTTTTTTGTTGTGGTTGTTTGTTTATTTCTTTAGCTTTTTTCTATTATGAAGACAGGAATCCTGACTTCCAGTCTCTTGTCAAGCCCTAGTTTCTCATTATTATTTATTCTCTAGAGTTTATCGTTTCAGCGCTATTGAATTTGTTAGCGTTGTTGATCTCTTGATCTGCATTTGATAATGAACTCAGTCTCTAGCTGTACATTGAGATGCTGACTTGGGCTTTTTCATATGACTAACTTCTTCCTCCTCTTTTCCTTCTAGAATGTTGCTCTTTTTTCCACTTCTTCAGGGATCTCTTGATGTCTCTAGGACTTATATATCACTTTCATATTAACCTTCATTCTAGGTATTCAATCCAGATTTTTACAACTTTATTTATTCTACAGTGGCAGAATTATAATTTTCAATGACAATTTTTGCTTTTATTTCTTCTCATCCACTCAAAGAAGAATCAAATCTTATTTTAATATTTCTACTTTACTAATGGCCAAGTCAATTTCCTATTCCAAAATTCTCAGATATGTTTAGGAAAATTTCTCACAAAAATCTTGTCGTCACCTTTTTTTCCTGTCTCATTCATCTTTGTATCACCTTTTTCTTCTTCTCTTCTCCCAATTCCTTTTTCCCCAACTCTGCTTCTCTATATTATGTCACATCTGCAATTGGCACCTCACAAGGTTTTCTGTCCCTGTCATTCTTCTATCCAGCCCTTCTTTGTATCTCTGCCACAGTTACCCTCAGCTGCTTTCTTCCTCGTTAGCATACAGTTGCTCCATGCCACATACAGTGATGATGTGGATTCGCTCCTTTGCTGTGTCGTTTTCTCTCTCAGCCACCTTCCATTTCCATAGTGCATATGGTCCCCTAGGGAGGTTTGTTTGGCTTTCTGCTGTGATTGTTGCTGTGTTGCCATCACTAACCTCATTCTCATCTTCCCCTCTTATCTGTAACACTTCCTGAAGACACAGTGAACATGGCACTTATATCTGCCCTAATAACTTTAGTCCATAATTCCATAATGATCTTTCTTTCTTCCATTTTTCTTTCTTTCTTTCTTTCAATTAAAACACTTGGTTTTATCTTACCTTTTAAAAGATACTAGATGCTGTTTTAACACTATGATTGCTTCATGCCCACAGGTCTTGATTCTTCTTCTTTTTTTTTAATTTAAAGGACAATTTATTTAACTGACTTTTTTTTCTTAAATTTTTTATTTTTACCAAGAACATGTAATGGTACATTGTATACATGATGATCATAATCAACATGGTTATTTTGTACCTGTACATGATACATCTTGGTTTTCCCTCCTCTTCCCCCCTTCCCCTCTCCTCTCTTCCATTCACCGACCGCTCCCTATTTGCAACAAGTGTAGTTACACTTTACCATTTTTTCCCCTTTCATCTTACTTTTCTTTTAACCTTCTTCTTTATCCCCCAGGACAATTTATTTAAAAGTGGTAAAAAAAGGGGAAAAGGAGATGATAGCTACTCAATGAGTAGGGAGCATTCAAAAGCGAAATACTCCACACAGGTCTTGATTCTTACAGGTATCTTTGTCATTGAGATTAGGGACTCTGATGGGGTCTAGCATTAGCCTCAGAGGCATCTGTTCAGCTAGAGCTCCAGAATAGCACTTGGAGGCTGTAGTAGTTAGTTTTCTAGAGTCAGTGGTTTGCAAGAGAGCAGATTTAATACAGGACAATTACAAGTTAGAACATTCACACTCAGAAGGCAAATCCAGGAAGAGTGCAGAACATCTATCTATGCACTGGACACCCAAAAGATCCAATCAAGGGCTGGGAGCCCATGGCCATGCCCCATGTACATCTGTGTCTGTGGTAAAAGGCTAAAGAAATCTATACTGAAACCAGGATATGATGCTTGCAGTGGAGATGAAGGCCAGAGCCCCCCTGAAGCAAACAGCAACCATCCTCAACAACAGCAAGGCCCCGAGCTCTTTCTGTGACAAGAACAGCTGAGTTTCCTCCAAGAGAACCAGCCACAACAGAGTAACAGCCAGCTCCCATCTTCTGCTCCTGTTCTCTTTTTGTTGTGTTGACAACAATTCTCAGGTGGATCATCTGTGCCCAGAACCACACCAACTCAATTCAGCTGGTCGTTTCTGCTCAAGTTGACCATATCAGTCCACCACAGAGGCCAGTGGAAACTGCAGTGCTGGAGTCGTCCATGAAATTAAAATGACTCTTACAGAAGCTCTTACTTGTTCTCTGTGAGAGTGGCTATATATTTCTTTTTTGTACTCTAAAAGGATTAATATATCAAAGAAGCCCACAATAAAAACCAAACGAGATCCACTGACTATGAAATCAAGGAAGAGCACTGCTAAAAAATGGTAGTCTTAAAGAAGTTTGTTGGAGATACGGCCTTGCCATTATATGGAGATAAATCGAGGAACTAAGTACACTAAACAGAAACAATCTGTTAAAGTCAACATTAATCAAAACCCCAATTGTGTTTCTTTTGATCTTATACCCAAACTATAAGGAATAGAGCAGAGAACAAAAACAACTCTTTGCCTTTAGCCGTTAATTTAGAAGGGCTAAAAAAATAGTCATTAATATATTATTGATTAGATGCCGTTCTTCACAAACTGGAAACAACAGTTACAATGCACTAGACTGCAATTAATCTCAGTTTTTCCTCTGAAGCTACTTAAAAGCTTGTCACCAGTCAGGGAAAAGCACAAGTTCATATGAAATTGTCCTTTGATAAAACATATACGAAGCAATTACACATATAATAGTGTTATCACTCATCTTTGATGTGTCATGCAAGGCTAGAATAATGAATTCTGGTTTTCACTCGAATTTTAGAAGCACATCTGCTCTGGGGAAAGAATTAGAACAATCTTTAGAAACCCTGAACAAGTCATAGTCAATTATATCTAAACTAGGTTTTGTTATTGACTACTTCAACTCCCTAAGCTTCATTATGTATGTCTGGATCATTGGTTTAGACTTGTTTTAAATGCAACAAAAGCGCTTTGTACTCTATATAAGTGTCATTTCTTCAAAAAGTTAACATTTCAGTGAATTGCGGTATGGTACAGGGTTATATTTTGTTGCTATCGTGTAATGGATTTTCTACTAGATAGAACTTCATGTAAGAATCACCTGGAGAGTTTGTGAAAAATAACAATGCCTGACATCTACATTTAGAAAAAGAAGTCCTCCAGGCAATTGTAATGTCCAACCAGCATTGAGAATCGGTGATGAAAGATTACATTGAATCGAAATGCATCTCTAATATTGTTCTATTTACATATTTTTTGAATTTCTTCTTCAAAGAGAGTAGAAGACAGAATATGCAAAAATGTGCTAAATCAAAATAAAAATTAGGTGCTAGTTAGAATTTATTGATAAGTTGTGTTAATAATTAAATAGGAGATAACATTATCAAACTCTGTGGCTTTAAAAGTTCCTAATGTTTTTCTTTGCCAGTCTTTGCTTTGAAGTGGGGCTTGGAGGCATTTTAACTCTTCTAGGGCACTGAGCATCTCTTTAATGTATAATTTAACAGCTTAATCGATCCCTAGTCTCAGGAAACAGTTAAAATAGCTCTGGCAGGACTTTATTGTTAAGAAGTGAATTGTGACGTAGCCAATGGCTAGAGACAATGATTGCATGACCCAAAGCAAGTTATATCATTTCCTTGTATTTCTCATCTCATTTTGGCAAATGTGAATACTATAGTACTCTCTAGGGAATACTAATATTTAAGACTAATTTTATCTCAAAATGCACCAGAGAAGAATGTCAATTTAAAGTAAAATGAAAATCCATGAAAAAATTCTAATTATTTATCATGGTGGATTTTCTATCAATCCTTTTACTTTGAAGAAGAAATTTAAATGAAATTATGTGTTGGAAAGACTGTAAATTATGTCTGTGAAAGCCAAGATTCTCACAGACATGCATGTTTAAATGCCAGTTTATCTGCTCTTTGGGTCAAGTGAAAATTAACTTCTCTGAGGAGTTGACCTGAACTTATATTTCTAATCAAAAGTGGCTATGCTCTATTTTGACAATAGAGCTCTGCTTTACACCTGACATGTTTTATATAATTTAAGTAGAAGGAATGTAGCATGTTTGTTTGATTCAAAATATGTGATACTATTATTCATTTCGGACAGATCTTTATATGAATAAAGTTTGCTTTAAAAAATTGCATGATTTCATTTAAAAGAAGCTTTAATGACGTCCTTTCAGAGTCAGACACATTGAGAAAGAAAATCCACCCAAAGCTGAAACTCTATTCTTTTCATTGTTTTATTATTGAAAAGAATATATCTCATGATCCGAAAGTAAAGTTTTGTATCCTAGTGGCTTAAAAGGTTACTCGTAGGGTTTTTTAACTCTATCATATATCTTTAGTATGAAAATTTGTACCAGGTGAGTACATTAAAATTTCATAAAATTTGAAGTAAGGGACAACTATTAGAAATATGACATCAAAGTTATCACGATTATAGAGTGACAGTTTATGCCAAGTGTTTCATATGTCTACACACATGGAGAATATGTAACTCACCCTCACTGAACTTCCAAACATTGTTATTTTCACTGGTGGCAAGTTAGGACACCAGCTGTGGGGAGTTCTGGTATCTTGCCGGCAATCATGCGGGGCACGCAAAGAGCGCACTCTCTCCTCTGTTCTCTGCCTAAGTCCCGTCCTAAGTCCATGAAAGAGAAGAAGAGGAAGACAGTATGAAGAAGAGGAAGACAGTACGAAGAGGAAGACAGTATGAAAGACAGTTGTGAGGGGTATTTTCCTCACAACTCTAAGGATCTTAGCCATGGACAGTGAAGAGAAACATTGAAAGAAGCATCTACATGTCTGAATACATGTTTAGTGAATGAGTGTATACACCCTGATGCTGGGTATTGTCATTCTGGGTCAGCTGCCTGGAATCATCAGACATTTGTTCAGAACACTGAGGTCTTCAGTCCCACCCCTCTCCAACCCTCAGATTTTACCCAGCAGCCTCCCTCTTCTTATCCACAGTCTGAATTAGTGCGTGATGATGTTAGCTATTTAGAATATCCTGTTCTCCACATCTGCCTATTTACCTAGATGTAAATTCCTATTTGTCCTTCAGAACACTAACCAAATATTAGGCACTCCACAAAATATTTTCTAATCTCTCACTCCACATTGAGTGGCTCCATAACCCATGTCTCTCTAGTAGTTTTACCTAATTACACTTTACTTATTTACATTTTTTTCAAAAAAATTATGACCGTCCCATAAGCTCCTGAAGCATAGAAACCTGTATCTATTCAAGAGTTACTGACTCCTAGCATCACAGCAGATCCTCAGCTAGTATCCAGTAAGTGTGTTTTGAATGAATGTGTGAAAAATAGAGGAATGACTGAATAAAAACATAAATTATAATCGGGGTGGGGAGAAAAGTCAAGAAAAGAAATTTTATCTGGATCTTAAGACTGTGCAGAAGTTTTTCAGGTGGAAATCTGAGCAAAGCACCGCCCATAGGAAGTCACGTGAGGAGGTAATAGGGTTGGACTAGAACACAGGAATGATGGAGAGCTGGGTGCTAGAGATGGTTTTGAAAGTGTAACTAGGGCTCATACTATCAAGTTCATTAAATTGCAGAGCCTCAAGAATTTGTCTGTAGACTGAGTTTTTGAGGAATGGCATAGACATATAAAGAGAATTCTCCTTACACTTTGGAAGAAGCATTTAGTTAGGGGAAGACTGGAGAGAGGTAGCTCAGCCAGAGGTCATGGATGAAAGTGTCCTGAGACTACATAGGAGCTGGGGCGAGGCGGATCAGGGGGCCCAACGAGAGTCAGAGGGCTGACCTGCAGCGCAACAATTCGACTCCTTTCCATCCTTGCTGAGCCCCTGAAAAAATGGCCAGGAAACTGAACGAATCCTCGCTCATCCATTTATCCAACCAGTGCTGAGTCCTTTCTTTAATCCAGACAACGTTCTGTTACCTACAACTCTGGGGTGTTAGCATCTTGGTTGGGAAAAAACAAAATTCAAAACCTAGGTATACTATTTAAAAACAGAAATTACAGTTGAGGAATGCTCCCAAGTGAGGTGCTATCCAAAATACAAACACTTCAAAGCAGGCAATTTGGAACGTATATCTTCCAGAAGAATAAAAGATTTGGGAGATGGGGATTAGAAGAGAGTTTTTTTTAAGAAGCTTTTTTCTGGAAAGAGCTGTGTCATGATCTCCTCGTCTCAAGTGGTGAGGGATGGAAGGGCCCTCTCCACCTTAGATAAGAGCCCACTTCCAAAGCTCCGGTAAGTGTCTCAGTTTCCAGGGAGAAGGGGCTGGTGTCTGCTCCAGGGAAGATCTGTGGTGGGGAGGCAGAAGGCAGAGAAAGCTGACTAGCTCCATTGCTGCCAGAGTGAAAAATAAAAATTGTGTGTGTGCTGACCTGGGTTGTATTAGACGTGAGAAGATGGTAAGACATTGGAAGTTTTGGAACATAGAAATAACAGGATTTGGTTTACATATTTAGAGGATCCACCACTGCACTCTGGAGACCAGATGGCAGCCCATCGGGAGGAGAGTAGCTCACAAGCGTCCAGGTGAGAGATGATGGTGGCTTGGTTTACTGCAGTGGGGCTGGAGGTATTGTATTTGGGCGGGAATGATTACAGGATTCGCTAGCAGTCTGGATATGGAAAGTGTGAACGTGAGGAGCTAAGGATAAACCGCAGGTGTTTGAAAGGATGGGGCTGCCACCATGTGAATCAAGGTAGGTGAGGAGGAGATTGATTACTAGAGTATCAAAAGGGTTACAAGGTGTTTGTCTATTTTGAGATGTCGTCTAAACACTGAGGTATCAAGTACACAGTTGCTCATATGAAACTGGAGTTCATGAGAAGGTGTAGGAATTTGAGATGTAAATTCAGGAGTTTTCAGGTTGTAAATATTATTTAAAGCCATGACACTGTGTGAGATTGTTTAGGGAGTGAGTGGAGCTAGAGAAAAACAGAGAAATAAGAAATTAACCCCAACACTTTAAATGTTATCAGTTAGAAAAGCTGTGAGGGACTAGCAAAATCGATCAAGAGGGAGAGGCTGCCCAAAGCCGTGTCACACGGAAATAAGGCTGCTTGCCCCTCATCTTCAAGCTTTCCTCTGAGCACCCCATGGCCGCGGAGGTGGGGGGAGGTCTCTGCTCCGCAGCACTATGGTCTCACATCCCTGAGGGTGAAGCTGCACTGAGGTGAGAGGAGCATCCTGGTCTCACACGGCTGTTTTAGAAAGAATCTAATATGACTTTCATTTAATTGTTTTCTCAAATTGATTTGTATCTTACCTTCCTTTGTCAGTCTTATTGGAAGAAATTCACATTGTACTATTTGAAAATGCCTTCTGAAATACTGGTATATTCAAATAATTATATCATAAGTGTTTACTTATCAAATCATGTTAATTTTCATAATAGAGCATTGAATCTACCTCACAGGGTCTTGAATTTTTCATTTGAAAGCTTCATCCCATGGTGCTTCCTTACATAGTAATTTGACATTTTCTACTAAAGATGAAATTAATGTTTTAAAAGGAAAATAACAAGGATTATAATTTGTAAATAAGTCACCTTTACTGACTGAAACTATTGAGTCTTATTTGTAATTATATTAATTTAGTAGTTCATATAATTATTATTATGTTTTGTCTTCCTATGTTTTTCTATTCTGTTATCATGTAAATGTTAAAAGCCTTTGTATGATTAGTTTATTTCTTATGCTTCCAGCTGAGGTAGAAGCAATTTATTCTCAATGCAGTGAGAATATGCCCAAAATTTCAAGTAGCAACAAACTTCCTCAAGGAGAAATAAAGCTTTGTGTTCTTCTTCAATTATAGTTAGCTGGTCTATTCATGGTTGACGATCCTCCTATAATCTGTGATGAAATATAAAATAAAATCACAGTGATGGGCGTAGAGAAAAGACAGTATTCATTTATGAGCAGTTTTGGTCAAAACTGTTTCTGGTTTTCTCTGTGATGTAAATCCCCAGGTGGCAATCAACCATGTCTGGAAAGTGGATTTACGGGTTCAATTGAGAGAATGTTCCAGTCCAGAACATTTAGAGAATTATCGAATTTTAGAGTTGGTGAGAATCTTGTGGATTCTCATAGTAACTTAAATATAACTGTTACTATGTATGTGGCAAGTGAACTTGAGTTTCTGAAGCCAATTTAAAACAAAAAGATGCAGGTATATATGTACACAAGATAGTATATTGTTCTTTCTCATTACTGTGAAAAATATATTTATAGTAAAATTTAAAATATTGGGCATTTTATGCTGGATTTGTGTAAGTTTGCATAACTTCCATTATATCCTCATTCTGTTTTCTGTTTAAAAGTTTTTGTTACTGATACAGTAATGGTGTGCCGTGCTTGTCTGAAGTCCTAAAAATAAGGCAGTAGGGGTGTGTTGAGGTACAAACTAAGGATTTTTCCAGTTAGCGTGACTCAGTTGCCCTGTTCTAGATGTGGCCCCTCTAGTTTCATCCTCAGACTCCTCCCAGCTTAGTGCTGTGGGCTCCCAGCCCACAGAAGTCACTTTCACTAGGTGTCTTAGGTTTTCAGAGCCAATGGTTTTAAGAGAGCAGATTTAATAGAGGACATTTATAGATTACAGTATTCACCCAGAAGCCAAATGCAGAAGGTGCCGAATGTCCATCTAAGGCACTGGAGACCCAGAAGATCCAACTGAGGGCTGGGAGCCCACAGCACTGGCCCACGTACATCCATGTCTGCACATGATGGCTCAAGAAATCTTCACTGGAACCAGGAGACGATGCTCGCAGCAGAGATGACAACCAGAGCTACTCCGAAGCAACAGCAGCCATCCTCGATGACAGCAAGGCCCCGAGCTCCTTCCTCGACGAGGACAGCCGAGTTCCTTTCGGAAGAACCAGCCGCAGCAGAGCTTCTCCCGGGAAACAGCCGGCCAACTAGCTTCGGCTCCCACTCTGCCTTATGCTGCATCAGCAACAACCCTCGTGCACCCAGCATCACACCAACTCAGTCCGGCTGGGCGTTCTGGCACAAGTTGACCATGTTAGGTCCACCACACTAGGGGAACGGGCACAGTGCTTCGCTGCCTGTTTGGCTTGGGTGCAAGGCACCTGCAGACTCTGGCCTCTGTACTTCTTTTTCCTCCACGCCTTCCGTCTTCAGTCTTTTTTCGGTCCCTCTGATCCTTCACGCCAGGGCCCAGACCGGAAGCACCTAACCTCGCATGGCCGAGAACGCTGTCAGGACGCAAGCCTGCGTGCGTGCAGAGCTCTTTTACCACCTATAATTTTTAAATCTCTCCTTCCTGTCCAAGTTCTTACTGCACCTGCTAGTGAATCCTGTTTAGTTTGACTACAGCTAAACTTCTTGATGTTTATGTATTTTCAAATTTTACTTATATTTTTGTTCTTTTCAATTTTATTTACCAAGAACATGTATTGGTACGTTGTATACAAAGTGATCACATTCATCGTAGTTAATTTGTACTTGTACATGACACATCTTTGTTCCCCATCTTCTTCCCCACCCCACCCTCCCACTCCCCCTCCCTGTCTATTTACAGTAGCTTTATCTACATTTTCCCCTTTTTTTTCTTTTTTCCTTCCTTCTTTTTCCCCTCCTCTCTTTCTAATTCTCCTCCCTATTGAATATTATCTTTCTTTTACTTAGTATCTATTATACTTTTGTGTCCTTATTTACACTTATGGTTTCTCCTATCAGAGGAACAATTCGATATGTACTCATGTGTGTCTGATTTATTTCACTTAAGAGTATATTCTCAAGGTGCATCCATTTACCTATAAATCTCTCAAGTTTATCCTTTTTTTTAAAATTTATCCTTTTTTATGGAAGAGTAATACTCCATTGTAAAGGAAAACCACATCTTCTTTAGCCATTCATTAGTTGTTGGGCATTTGGGTTGTTTCCAAGACTTACATGAAATTGACTGTATTTGTCTGAAACTCTAGAGGTTGAAGGAAAGGTGAACCAGTGTCCAGCATGTAAGCATCGTCTCTTTAGAATCAATTCTGCTTGTCTCTCTTTTTGTAAACTGCTCTCACAAGCAAATCTACCCATTCTGGCCAAGGGCATACTGGGATATTTCTCCTTTATGATTTTAGTCCCTTTGGTCTGATTTCTGTCTATGCCATGTTCCTAATTAGAAATCCTATGGAACATGTCATTTCAGGTTTCTGTCTTGGCCGTGTTCTCAAATTATTGGGTGGTTTAGCTTTTTATTCTTCCTTAGTATATTTCTTCCCTTCGGTGGATTTAACTTTCTTGCTCTCTTCTCTTCACAGCATGAACTCTGACATTCCTACCTTTTGCTCCCTTTATCTGAAATACACTCTACTTTTCCATTTTCGAAATTTTAGTAGACATGTAAATTGTGCATAACTCCCCGTTTGGGAGGTTTTTATGGAAATGGTCTCCGGAGAAATCATCTGACCTGATGGTTATTGTCCATTGTCACAGTGTCATAAAATTATGGTGCATGAAGGAAATGTAAGATCATATAGTTATTCTCTTGGTTTTAAATTTAACTAAAGTTTTTTTTTAGCAAGTAACTGGCTAGGTGAGGGGGTATTAGCACTCAGGGAATAGAAGACAGAACAAATGTAGTACACTGGGGAAGGAGGGTAGTTACTGTTTTCCTTTCTCGTGTTTTTCTAACATTTTTCTCTAGCACATTGTATCCATGAGAAAGGAGTATGGCAGTATTCATACTGGAAAGTTCTTCCTTTTTCCTTGGGCATCCTTGCAGGAAGAGGGGAGAATTTCAGGTTTGCAAAGATCTTGACATTGGCTGTAATAGAGTGCTGGTACACATTCACTGTCTCTCACTTGGTGATTATTAGCCTACATGTGGGCTGTATGCCTCTTTAACATGTGGGAAGGGAGCGTGGATGGCAGGCTTGGGCAAAATATCCCTAATCTTGGCTCCTGCCTGAAGTCCTAAACCATATAATTTTTTCAGATTCCTCTGTTCTCTACTTCTGATCAAATGCCAAGGATATTTTTCATATATTAACTGCAATCCTCAACCACCCTGAAATGAACTATCAGTAACCCCAGAATTACAGAGTGAGTGAAGTCAAGTGAGGAGATGGATGTAGGCATTCTCAGGCCCCAACGCTAGCTCTCTTTCCTTTGGCAATGCTCCCTCCTCCCATGAAAGGCCTGTGGGGTCCTCTTCTGGATATTCTTTTGGGATGCGTCTACATTCTCTAATGCCTAGTGCTCCTTCATTCCAGGCCCTCATTTCTACATTTCTAGACCACGATAGATGCTTCTTAGCTAGTTCATCCTTTTCTCTGTTCCATTATATTACCTTCAGCAATATTGCACCTCTAAATTACATCACTGATCACACAATTCTCTGAGCTTGAAAATCTTTAATTACTCTAAAACAAATGGAAACCAAATGGCATCTCTCCCAGCATTTGTGGATAATCATAATTGTCTATATGTACCTTCCAGATTTCTCTCTTACCATTTCCTTCATCCACACATGCAGAAGAACCTGTATTTTTTCTTTTCCTTTGCATTCATTCATGTTGTTTACACTTTCCCTCTACTGCCATTGCTCTGCCTTCATTTGGATTGTTAAACACTTCTCTGTCCTTTAAGGACAATCTCAAACATCGGCTTGTCCACCAAGATATTACTTTTGTTTTCCCTCATTGACTCCTTTAGCATTAGATGCTTCTTAAATGACATTTATCTTCTTATATCTGTTAAGAATTTTATGTATTCTCCAAACTTATTATTTCTCTCCATATATTCCTAGCATCTAACACAGGATTTTTATGAGTCATCACTCAATACAAATGTTATAGTCTTTCTCTAGCACTATGGAAGTATGGGAGAGGTATGGAAATGCTTTAAAATCTGTGATCTCGGGGCTGGGGATTTAGGTCAGTGGTTACAGTGCTCGCCTTGCAAGCACAAGGCCCTGAGTTCAATCCCTGGCACCAAAAAAAAAAAAACAAACAACAAAAAAAACTAGGATCTTAAATTCAAAGATATCACCTGATCAACCACCAGATCTCTGCTTCCCTAGGTCTATCTCACTTCTTCAATGGGGTAATTCTGTTTTATCTCAAATCTTTGCAGTGCTTCCACATCTAATTCTTTATGTAGCTGCTATAATTTTGATCTTGAATGTCCCCTAAAGGCCCATGTGTTAAAGGCTTGGTCCTCATCTTGGTGTTACTGGAAAGTGGTAAAAACGGTTAGAAGGTGAGATCTTGGGGATAATTTTGGGTAATTGGGAGCAAGCCCTCAATGGGAATTGTGAGATGTTGATCTCTTTATCATTGTCTTTTTGAATCGTGGCCATAAACTGAGCAGCCATACCATATATTCCCACCATGGTATGCTGCTTTGCCACAGGCCCCAAAGCAACAAAGTCAACTGACCAGGGACTGAAACCCCCAAAGCTGTGATGTAAAACAAACCTTTTGTCATTTAGAATTATCTCAGGATTTTGTTACAGTAATGGAAATTGACCAACACAGTACCTTATACAGTCATCCCTCTGTTTCCACAGGTTCTGTATCTTTGGATTCAACCAACTACAAGTTGAAACATTGGAAAAATTGTGTCTTTACTGGATAAATACAGACTTGTTTTCTTGTCAATATCCTCTAATACAATAAAACAACTGTTTATGTTGTATTCACTATGTATTAAGTATTATAAGTAATCTAGAAATTATTTAAGGTCTACAGAGAGATGTATATATTACATGGAAATGCTATACATTTATATAAGAGACCTGTGCACCTATGGATTTTGGTATCTGCAAGGGGTCCAGAAACAAATCCCTTATTTATATCAAGTGATACGAAATTGCTTTCCATTGTATGGCCTGTGCCCTATTCTATGTTCTTCTCATACTTCAAACTCAAATATGGATTAACCTCAGTTTCTACTCTATTGCATGGTGTAAAAGAAAACCACAAAATCATGTAACGGTACTGTTTTGAATCACAATAATTCCACCTCAGATCTCAGCCGGATCCTCAAATCTCAGCCGGATCCTCAAATCATTCAGACAGCTTTTCTTAGGTAGGTGGAAACGTAGGTTTCCCAAGACTGGAAGAAACAGTTTTCTCCGTGAGCTCGTTGCTGCCGACGGGTCAGCGAAAGCGAGCCCTGAAGCTTGACCGCAGCTCTGCAGTGATGGTGGGAGGAAGAGCTCTCTCTCTCACTCGCTGTCCTGACTCTTTCCAGTGTGCTCCTCTCTCTTCAGAGCGACAGTCTCCTTCCTCTTCGCGAGTGGCCTTGTCTTCTGCATTTCTGAAACTTTGTGCTAAAGGTTTCCTGGGCATCGCCTATGATCTTCCAATAGTCTTGCAATAGAGATAATACTGCTGTTTGTTTTTTTTTCTTTCACATTTTTCCTATGAGTTTTATGAATGCTTTCTGCACACCAAACTCTTTTAGAAGTTGGGTTGCATCACTGAACTAAACCTTTAGGAACGCTGGCTTTGAGAAGGTTGCACTCTAGCAGGGAAGTTAAAGTTAATGACTAAGCACATTGAATGAAATTATATGTGTCTATGGCATATCGAGATGAAGATATAGAGACAGAGATAGAGATGATGGAGATAGAGATATATGCCTACAGCCTGGAAGGGGGTGTGGGCAGGAGAGTCATTCGGGTGGCTTCTAGTAAGGTAGGCCAGAAATGGAGAGAAAGCGTTGCCTCTGCCTCAGGAGGTACCAGTATAGGAGAAAGATGGGTGCAGATTCTGGCTCTTATTTTGAAGCTAACCACTTGAATATGGGCTGTTGGAGAAAGAAAGAAGTCAAGGATCTCATGGAGATTCTTAGCCTAAACAACGGCAAGGAAGTGTTGCCATTGGCAGGCTAGGGAGGCCGTGGGTAGGATGGCTTACACAGAGGGATAATCAGGATCGCAGATTTGTGTGTGACAAGTCCGCAGTGTCTACTGGGTAGTCAGAGGGACGAAGATCAGGCACTGGTGCGTGGGGGTCCAGAACATGAGACAACAAAGTGGGATAGACATGTAACGTGGGCGTCACCGGCAGCCACAAGTGTTCAAACCTGAGTACTGGACGGCATTTGGTGTAGGTAGAAAAGGGAACTTGGGACTCAGCCTTGGTATTCTAACACAAGACACTGGGTAAAGGAGAAGGATGTAGCACAGAGAACAGAGAAGAAAAGACTAGTGGGGCAAGAGATGATCTAAAAGAGTGTGGAAGCCAACGAAGAATGTACTTTGAGGAGGAGAGAGTTACGGGCCAGGTCAAATGCTGTTGAAAAGTCAAGGAGGGGACTAAAAATGGAACGTGTGCTTTAGCACAGTGTTGATAAAAATGCATTGAGCGCTTCATCTTGCTTGCCAAGTGGCAATTTAAAATATGCCCCTGTGACCCTATTTCATTCATGTTGCTTCCATTTCATAGTTGTCTTTGGCTTTGCGTTTGAGGAGAAAATTGAGGGCAAATGCTAATAGACATCTCACAGTCTTTCCTTGTGACCAAGAAATGGTGACGAATTGGTGTCCATTTCCTCCATCAATCCTTTCAGCCCATCTCTCCTGGATACATTTTTACTTACTTTTTAGAGGATCATTTTCTTTGTGTGTTTGTAGTATATAGTGTTTACGTTCCTTGTGGGGATGGTAAATACATTTTAATTCCTTTTTTAGAGTGACATTTTCCAGTAGTGGTTTTGATACCATCCAAATCTTGATCCTCTTGAGGGTCTTTCTCAGTTTTCTTCTGCTAATCTGTTCCTCTTCTTCTCTAGCACCCCTCTAATTGCTTTCCACTAATTTGATGTTTCCTGGCTCTGCTGTCTCACTTCCAGTCTGGTAGTCTTTGATCCGTCTTCCACACAGCAGCGTTATCACCACCCTTCCTTGTTTAATAAACCAGGCTCTGCCTGCTTCTCACCTTGTGCACTGTTGATGTTTTGGGAGTGGTAGGGTTGGAGGACTGGCCTGTGCATTGTAGGGCTTTAAGCAGCATCTCTGGCCTCTGCTCACTAGAGGTCGCAACATCACCACAGTCATAACAAACGCCAATGTCCCCAGGAACTGTCAGGTAGTCCCCTGACAGGCAAAATCTTCCTGAGTCGAAAACCTCTGCAACCATTGCCTTAGCTTGACTCTCTCTCTCTAGCTAACTTCCAAATATTTGTTCCATCATTGCTGGTAATATTAGGAAGATGAAAATTTCATTGAGAGATTCCTTTTCTTTGAATCTTGTAACATGTCCTGATATCTTCATAGTGAGGTTCAGACTTCCTTGTCGAACACCTAGGAGAAATGTGATATGGGTCCCACTTAGCTTTCTCTTCCCAAAGCTCTGCAGGCACCATGCTTCTGTCCTGGCAGCTACTTACCGTTCTGTCAATGAATCGCATGTTTTCATGCCTCTCTGCTTCACCTGTATTTGTCTTCCCCTCCTATGCCACTTTTTGTCTGTAAAAATTAGCTAAGGTATCCTTTTCTCTGAGCAACCTTTCTTTATCTTTAAATCTGATTTAGATCTTCAGTATGCTCCTGGTATTTCTTGCATACTATTATCATGATACGTTTCCTGCTGGACTGTGGTCATTGATTTCTTGTCTTTTACCTCTTACCTGACTCTAATCTCTGAGAAGGTCAAGGATCTTATCTTGTCTTGTACTTGCTAAGCACTCAATAAATGCTTATTAACGTTTTAATATACTGAAGGATCACAGATGAGTGAAGTTGCTTTTGACATGGACAGTCTACTAAGTCCAGAATGGAAAAAGTACTATTTGAAAGTACTGTTTGAACCTAAAGAGGTAAGAAAGTGCTTTGAATATTAGACACTATGAAAAAATATACTAAGTGTAGAGATGGCAAATTTGGTTAGAGGGTAATTAGACTCATAAACAAGAATGGAGTGAATAGGTTGACAGTAAATCTTGGAAACCCTTAGATTCCAGCTAAAAACAGTGGGAAGATTTTAGCAATCCTTGTGAAAGGGGCTGGCATAGTCAGTGTTTTTGCAGGAAGATCGATCAGGTAATGCAATATAATTAGAGTGAAAGGAAGAGACTGAATTTAGATGGATCTTTTATAGCCATCCTTTCAGGGGGAAAAAAGGAATGAACTAACTAAGAAAATGAAATTCTTTTCATAACTCAGTTAGATTATATCTAAACTGTTTTAGAAACATTATTTTTTTCCATAACTTCTCTAATTTAGGATTGAAATAACTTCATGAGTGAAACTTGTGTAATATGATTTTTCATTGGCTTTAACTCTAGAAAAACGTATATAATCCTTTGTATAATAGATTTTAGCATACACTGTTATTGACTTCAGCATTGTATGCAAATCAGTTGTGAGAAAGCTATTTTCATGAACTTAATGGACTGTGGTAGTTCAGTCAAATTTTCCTTTAAAATCAGTTAAAAAAATTATTGTGTCTGAAATAAAGATCTCAATTCAGACGCTTAATTAATTTCTCAACTGTATGAATAATTTGTTTGGTCTAGCAGCTCATTCTTACTTGCTATTTGCAATAAAACCATAAAATGCATATTTTAAGCTCTTCTGACGTCTGTGGAAAGTTGGAGTCATAATGATGCATCTAGCTTGTGAAATTGCTCTGGTGGATGTAGAGGCAGGACTCAGAGATTTCATGTCAATTGTCAGCCTGGCTCTTCTCTGAGATCTATCTCATGCGCTAGGATTGGCGAAGTCTTATTTTAAACCTCAGATGCATGCTTCAGACTCAGGTGTCCTTGGCTTATATTTTACAGGCACATCATACACATGCAAATTTACAAAGAGAGATACATACAGACTCACACACTTGTGTGCAACTTCCTTCCACCTGGAATATTTCTTTTTCTTTGTGATCTCAAGGCTTTTGAGGAAATAAAAGTTGCTGCATTTTACAAAGGGGTTGGAACCTTGAATTTATATTCTTTTCTGATTGTTCAGTTAGATACAGATAAATATAGTGTTCTTCTCTCCATCTCTACTCTCACATTAGAGTGAGGTTGCCAAGGTGATCGTACGGCACAGTGGGTTTGTTTTTATGTGGCTCAGTGAGTTCATGCTGGAAGCTAAATCAATACTGGCAACTTCTCACCCTGAGAATCATTCTCTCTCTATTATTTTTGTTGTCATTCTTTGGCCACATATTCTTGCTCTGCATGTTTGAGAGAGCTTAGGAAGATTTTTTTGTCCTCATTTTGGTGGCCTAATATCTGAGAGTGGCTGTGTAGATAACATTTACTCAGGTCAGAGCTGACAAGAATGTTGTCGGTGCTCACATGTGTGGTTCTAAAACCCCCTTTGCAATGAGATGGATTCTCTCTAAGAAGCCCCCGGGGAGAATATGCTAGCTGTCCTCTAGGTTTGTTGATGCCTGATGATTTCATAAGTTTCCAAGAGACTAAGGTCAAGCACACACTATTGCAGATCTCACAAAAGTCAGGCTTGGGTTCAAGTTTGGCATGCCTCTTTGTCAAGGAACTGTGATGCCTTTCTAAGATGTGAAGCTAATATCAACTCCAAAAGCTTTACTTACGGTTCAAACTCTCATCATGTTTAATATTTTAGATTGTGCTATGAGGCCAATGTCTTAGCCTCGTGTATGAAAAGGAAACGTTTCTGCAATAATGTCTGCTAGTCATCCATTCTTTCAGTGATCAAATGTATATTGAATTCCATCTGTCAAGCCCTATGCTAGGATATGGGACATGGAGATTAGTTTAAGCCCAATATGGTTTCTGTCATCATGGACCTTAGAATCTAGTTAGGGAAGACAGACATGGATCAAATAATCACTCAAAGAAATATGAAACTGCGACAGGGCAGTACTGCCAGAGCCAGTAGAAGGAGACTTAATAGGGAGTTCAAGGAAGACTTTCTGGACGAGACAGCAGTGTGGAGATCCAAAAGCATAATAACAAGTCAACAGGCAGAATGAGGTGAGAAGATTGCCAGGCAGGAGGATGCAGGAGTGAAAGAAACTTCTGGGCAGGAGCACAGTAAGAGTGCAGAGACCAGAGTGCTGGAGTGGGGAGGGGGAAGGCCAGGAAAAGGGGAGGGAAAAACATTTTCTGATGAGACCAGGGAGGGATTTGGGTTCTGTTAAAGAAATGTATCTTTACACTTACAGAAATTGAAAGCCATGTATGAGTTTTATGAAATCTTATGAAAGAGCAGATGGTTGTAGGTGGACCAGCTGTACAGTTCTTGCATCACAGTACTTGAGGGCATGGTTAGCTCTAATGTGGAGGTAGTAGGTGGAAAAATGGAATAGATCCAGTAGACATTGAGGAAACAAAATCAGAGGAACTCAGAGTTGGATAGTGCTGTGCTTTGGGTCTTAAATGTCCTCCAAAACTCACATGTTGAAAGTTTGGTCCCAGGCTGATGGAGCTATTTGGAGGTGGTATAACTCTGGGAGGTGGCAGCCCAGGTGGAGGAAGTAGTAGGTCACTGGGGGCATGCCTTTGAAGGGTATGTTGAGACCCTGGCCTTTCCCTCTTATTTTGTTTCCTAGCCACCATGAGAGGAACAGCTTTGTTCTGCCACACGTTCCCCTCCATAATGTTCTGCCTCACCACAGGTTCAAAGCAATGGGACCATTGCACTGACATCTCTGAAATTATGAGCCAAAATACATCTTTCCTCCTTATAAGTTGACTGCCTCAGGTATTTTGTCCCAGCAATGGCATGGGACTAATACCATAGAATCCAGGAGTGAGGGAGAAGAAGAAATCAATGTTATTTTTCTGAGTTACACAAATGTATATACATGGTACTATTAAAGTGGAGATAAGCAGCAGTGGCAAGGAGCAAGTGAGGTGGATGAAGATGATAGATTGGATTTCAGACATGTTGAGTTTGAGGTACCTTTGAGACATATGGAAAATATCTAGGTACACAAATCTAGATCTCAGAGGTAAATCTAGGCTGGAGAGATAACCAGCAAGCCCTCTGTATAGAGATAATAATTACAACCATGGGGGTAGATGAAGTCACCTAGGTAGGCTGTGTGTCAATAAACATAAATTGACAACGGGGATAACTTTTTGCCTGCTATATAAGAAGAGAGAGCTACTGATCCATTTATGTCTAAATTTTTCAAAGTAATCAAAATAGATTTAAAATCCTTTCAAACAATCATTCACGTTTATCTACCTGTAATAAATGCCCCAGAATGTCAGGATTATCAACGACCTTGCAAAACAAGGTTGTAATAGAGGATAGACTTGCTGCATTATTAAGGCTGAAAAGAGTAGAAATCAAAGCCAAATCCCTCTTTATTTGACTGGGCTAAAGCCATCACATAAATCAAAAAAACCTAACTTAAAGCATCCTACTGCTTTGAATTGGTTTAAAAGTTAAAAACAAATTTTGAAAAAATTCTGTTAGGAAATTTGTCAAATCTTATGGACAAAAAGCTTTTTAAAGACTCCTGCACTATAATCAAATGGAACTCTCTGGGTTGTCTTATTTCCCTGCAAAGAACAAAATCTACTTTTTTGTGTATTTTTCACTTTCATTAGTAGTGAATTCAAATACCAGTTGCTTATCCCACTGAGTATTAGATTGAAGTCCAGCATAAAACATGTAACCTGCAGGGCTGCTCTGGGTGAGTGTAGAATGGGGAGGGGATATTTATTCTTAGGAAACACTGCTGGAATGGGGAATTAAAAGGTCACTGTGGTTAGTAGGTACTCAGTGGGTGCGTTCCAGAAAAGAGTCATGCATTTCTTACAAATTTCTAAATATAGAGTGCTACCTGTAAAATACTTATCAGTGACTTTAATTGTTGTGGAATACAACTCATAGATTCTCCTGACTGCATGACATAGTTGTACGATTCATCTTTAATATCATGGTAGCGTCTATACTGGATAAACCGTTACACATTATTTTTAACCCCTCGCTTGCCTCTTTTGCCCTGATTTTAGTTGGCTGGACATTTCAGATCTTCTGCCAGCCAAATGCAGTCTTCATTCTAGTTGTAGTAACTTCAACACTTGTGCTCTGGAGACTGGAGAACACAGTCAGATTAGTGGGGCCAGGAAGGCTACTGTGAACTGAAAGTGTTTGTACTAAACTCAAATTTTCTTTATGGTTGAAATTTTAATAAGAAAGACATTGTTCGAAAGAAGGTTAATAAATAGCTTGGTGGAAAATCAGATGCCTAGCTCGTTTCTGTGCTGGAATACTCACCTTTAAAATCTTTTGGGTTGGCCATTGGCTGGTTATAACAGACACCTGGCTTGTGACTTCCATTCCCGTGGCCTGTTAGGGTCTTCAGAGACTAGAATGCAATGTTTTCTTCAGCTACGAACGTTACATCTGAAAAAAGAGAACGCGCTAATGTAGGCAAACTATGAAGCAGCTTCCAGGAGTGTTGGAGAGCTCGAGCTTTGCTGGGCTTGTGGCTCCTTCCCATTGATTAGCTCCGTGGCCTTGAGACGTAAGCTCTCCCCCAACCCCCGAGGTCTGTTTTTATACCTGAGAAAGGCTTGCTCCTGGGATCCTGAGAGCAGGTGTCAGGAGGTCTTCTAGGGCAGCTAGACTGTGGCTGCTCTCTTCCCAGCCAGAGAGACTGTTTTGCTCAGGCATTAAGAGAAACGTCTGCTCAAACTGGGTCTCGGTACTCCCAGCACTTCCAAGCTGTGCAAAATTAAGCAAATTAATCTCGCTGTACCACCTTTTTTACAATGAAAATGTTCATACAACTTTCCTCACAGTGTAGTTGTAAAGATTAAAAAATGATTAAATATATTTATGCACTTAGGACAATAAGCAAATAATAATTTACTTCATGCTAAATTCGAAGTCCTGGTCAGCACCTATTCATATTTGTCATAAGATGTGCATTCGTCCTCTACATTATCAAGCATGTATGACACACACGCAGGTTGGAAGCCAATGATGCAATATATTTGACTTGGAAGGAAGAAGCCTACAGTAGACCTCTCTCCAAATCATTTTTCACTGCAGTCACAGAAGCTTCTTCTTCTCTGCCATCCTTGCTTCAGCACCGTACCCTGCCTTGAGCCCCTCCCCTGTAACTTCTTTAACTCTCCAGGGCCCCAACTTCCTCCGTCTGTGCTGGACCAATTAAGAAAGGTAGTAGTTTTGTATGTAGGGTACCATGTGTGTGTCTGTGTGCCTGAGTGTACTAGTTTGTGTATGTATTTCAAAGTAACAAAGAAAGTTGTTTTATGCATATACGAAGGCAATTACAACAGCGTCACTATTTTAGCTCTTATAATGAAGACCTGTGGGAGGAAAGCCTGGGATCACCAGTCAGGATAGTAACATTCCGAGAGCAAGAGAATGTTCACTGATTTTGGGGTCCAACTTAAAGATAGTTTTCCAATTATATCCTTTTTATTTTATTGTAATTATTATTTTTTCATATTCTTTGAATTACTCTTCCAATCATACTAATTTCAAAAGAAGCCTAGAAATGAAGTAGAAGTATTCTTTTTTCTTTAAGCCTTTTATTTTCTCCATTAAAAAGTATTTCTGATTGTGATTAAGTAAATACGTTGTTTACACACAGATAGCTATAAAGCTTCTTTTGTCTGTGAAGCTTTACTCCAAGTCAAGAATCTTCCCAATACTAAAGCCAAGCGCCATATACTGTGTCCTCCCACGTGGACACTCATCCTCTTCTCTGTTCAGAATGAAATTTGGTTTGTTCCTTTGCACGGGGTCTTTGTGTTTGCGGTGCTTTCTGCAGGTGAGTTACAGCAGACTGTTGTATATGGCCATTGGTTTCACCCAGACGATTTGAAAAGCTGGAATCAGAAGTTAGGTGCAGGGAGGCTGCACCCTTACTGGTGGAACCTGTTGCTTATTAGCAAGATCTGCTTTGCACGGTCCTGCTGTACACTGCTTTGGAAGCAAGTTTCTCCGTGGCACCACAGGATTTCTATGGGACATGCAAACCTGTCCGTCTTCAGCTGCACTGGCCTTCAGAGAAGCCTTCTGAAATAGCAGCTTTAGGAAAACCTCATGGGTCACTTGTGTAGATGGTATATGGAGGATTGAAAAGGCCACCGTTTATAGGGGTTTTATAGAGATATCCCTCCCCCTGTGTTATAATTGATTGATTTCAAAAATAGTCACGTGTTGCCTAACATGGTTTCTGTCAATGATGGATCACACATAGGACAGTAGTTCTGTGAGATTATAATGGAGCTGACACATTCCCGTCACGTAGTAATGTTGCAGCCACTATAACGCAGCACAGCGTGTTGTAAATAAACCTACCACATTGCCAGTCTTATGGGAGTGTAGCACATAATTATGTGCAGTACATCATACTTGATAAGGGTAATAAATGACTGTATTGCTGGTCCATGTATTTACTATACAAATTGTTATTTTGGAGTGTACTCTTTTCACTTACAAAATAGTCTGCTCTAAAATAGTCTGCCTATTCATGCTGGTAACAGTCTCACCCCTTTCATGTTTGCATCAGGAGACTACATGGAGTGACTGGTCGGTCGATCTAGATTTGCGCAAGTGCGCTCTCAAGTTCTGCAACAAAATTGCCTAGTGACACATTTCTCGGAAAGTGTCCCTGTCGTCAAACAACTCATGATGTCTTAATCTATTATATCAAATGTGCCAATCTGCATCTTCCAGAAAGGAAAATTCTCCCTATTTTTAAATGCTAATAAGTATGTGGTCACTTGTGTCTTATAAGGGTTGCAATCTTAGTTATTACTCTAGCTTTACTTTAAACTTAAATGAGTGAAATAGTGACTTCACCAACTACTTTACATCTTTCTACTTGGGACTCCCCTGAGAAAGAGGTATATCATGACCCGTTGTGGATGGAATTATATGAGTACCGTGTGCTAACTGATCATGCCACTGGAGCTCCTGTTGAGGATGGAATTAGGGTCCCCCTTGGAACTTCAGGTTTTTCAACCCAGAGCTGTGAGAAGCAAAAGAGATTTAAACATTTTAGAGTTCTCAGTTTTTATATCTATGTATGGCGGATGGGTTAGCAAAATTCACAATTTCAGCTAAAGCTACTGAAACATTGTATTTCACTCAGCAAAAAGAATAACCAATTCTACTTCCTGTCTTCCAGGTATATTCATTCTAACCAGCTAGAAATGCTGCAACCAGAGACCTTTGCAGACCTTCGGAAGTTAGAGCGACTGTAAGTGTGGACCCTTTTGGTGTCCTTTGCTTCTGATTCACATGTTCTGTTTTGGAACACATCAGACTGCTCTGGGGATAAGGATATTTTGCTGCACCTTTATGTTATGATACAGCTGTTACAACGCATTCTGTAGTTTGAGATCAGTGGAGAAAAGATGAATCACTCAATTACAAGTAGGGCATAAGGGATAAACAGGCACTTCACAAATGAGGTTAAACCACTTGGAAAGCTTATGGCTGAACCTGCTGCAACTGAATGTGCCAATCTCCAGCAACTTGTGACCTAGCATTTCCATTTCTAGTTCCTCCCTGTTGTGGTTGAGATGTGTACCCCTAAATTTCATGTGTTGCAAATTTAATCCCCAAATTTTATATGTTAAATGGTATTTGGATGTGTGGGCTTTGGGGGTTAAGATCAGAAGAAGCAAAGTGAACTGAGCCAGCATCTCCTGTGTTTCACCATGGTGCCCTCCACCTTGGTAGAATACAGAATGAGGCCCTTGCCAGATGTTCAGCAGGTGCCAGTAACCTGCCTTTGAACCTCCCAGCCCCCAAAATCATGAACCAAATACTCTTCTATTTCCTTACACTTTTATTATTAGTGTCTTATCTCAGGTATTTTATTACAGCAACAGAAAATGGACTAAGACACGTACACAACAGAGATGTACATGTTAATGCACCCAAAGACATGATCTCAAGTATTTACAGCAGCATTTTTTCTGATGGCTCCACATCAGAAATGAATCTAAATTTACAATAAAAACAGATAAAAAAGTCATACATTCCTAAAGTGGAATACTTTGCAACAAGACATGTAGATCTCAGAAAAATTCTGAGGAAAAATAATCCAAACACTGAAAATTACATAGTTCAACCTGATTTTTGAAAGAAATTAAAATACAAGTATCGGGAATATATATAGTATCTACAAGTCAAGTGGGGGTGAACTTTGGTGACAAGGAAGGACTAGAGGGTGCTTTTGTGGTCCTGGCAGTGCTGGGTCTCCTGCTCTTCCTGGGTGTATCACACAGCCGTGTTTACTCCAGGAAAGGAATTCTGCTCTGCACTATGGCGTCTGACCTTTGACCATCAGGTGTCATTTCAGTAAAGCTTAAATACATGTACAATGGCAAACCATGGGGACACTTTCGACAACCTCCTTTTGTTTTTTGTCAGATGAGGATGCTCCACTATTTTAGTTTTACTGATACTTTATAGTAACAAATCTATTGTGTCTTTGGTGGAAGAGAATAAGCTCAACTTAATCAGAAGTCTGTATACTTCAAGAAGAAAGTATTTCACTTAGGAATTCATAACTTTCAAAAATGATACTAGTACAACCAAAAGATAAGAGCATGCCAACCACTTTCTCACATAGTTGCTCCAGCCCCATTTGTTTATAGAAGTATAAGGCATATAATGAATGAAGTTACATTGTTTTGTTTTGTCATGAGTTTGCTGAAGGCATATAATGACAGGGAAGGAGGTAATTAAGTGTGTTGTTCTGTTGTTTTTTCACCTGCACCCTGTGTGTGGACATGAGCCCTGTGTAGGACACCCACCGCGCAAGACAAATGTGGCTCATGTTTATAGTCACGACCAGTAAAGCCTTTGCAAAACCTGGGGCACCAACTTTGGCTCTGGAGACAGTTTCGCCGATGAGTGAGCTTTGCTTTCTCCTGTGTGGAAGACAGTCGTGGAACCACCGGGACTCTTAGCCTCTCAGCTCTCGTTCTCACCAAACAATAGCGCTGAAAACTGCAAAGACGCGAAGGGAGTTCTTGCCCACTGAGGAAATGTGGAAGCCCTGACAGGGCTGCAGCAGCAACGGCAGGCTCTATCCTTACAGAAAATACTTCTTTTCTTTTTCAACTAAAACCCTACACATGTATTAACATGTATTAATTGTGCAAATTAGTGGGTTTCACTGTGACCTTTTCGTATGTGTGTATGTTCTTCGATTATGTCTGCCCTCTCTTCTCTATGTAGGAAAAAGGGAGAGCTTATTTTAAATTTCCTGGTGTGGAGACTGCTAAGATACTATTATTTTTGACCAAGCATCTTTTTTTTTTCCCCGAGGGTGCTGAGGATCGAACTCAGGGCCTTGTGCTTGCTAGGCAAGCACTCTACCACTGAGCTAAATCCTCAGCCCCCTGACCAAGCATAGCTGACAAAGATATGGGTAGCAAATAATTATACAATCTCTTGGTACAAGAAGTGCCTTTGAGGTTATATTTGGGCCTAAAGCAATCAAAGTGATTCTACCAGCAGACATTAACCAATACCTTGTGGACTATTTTGATTAACTTCAGAGAGGTTGCAAAGAATAAAACAGGAACAAAAACAATAAAATACATTTTGGCCATACGTTTTGCATCTTTGCCAAACAGTACTGCTGAGATAATGATACTATTTTAGTACTTATGACTGGGACAGTATTCTGGGAGATAAATAATGATGATTGTTCTTATAAAATTCCTCATTTTGTAGAAAAACATACTGAGGCCTAGAGAAATTAATTTGCTTGAGAAGAAATAGTTACAGAAATAGTCAAGAGCTGTATTATCTGACTTGGGAACCATAATATGTGTGGCATAAACTAAATGTTGAAATAATGTTGGATACTTAGTTATAATTTGTACAAAACTTAGAAAAGAATTCAACAATGATTTTTCAATATTTAGAGACTTCTTTTGAAGAGTCTCTTAAGATGGGAACACTTTCCTTTTCTTGTGATTTGCTTAGTAAACAATTAATTCTGGTCTACTTAGCTTAGGAAATAGGTAGCATCTTTCAATTGCTGATTATGGATGCAATTCCAGCTTTTAAAAAATACTTATAGTGGCCTGTTTACTGTTATTGTCACTAGACCTACACTGCTCGTACAATATTGACTAACAAAAATAAGACAGATGTAAACTGTCCAAGGCATACAGCTTTTTCCAATATACCACATTATTTATCCACCATAAAACTCTGTTCCAGTATTCCTTGGGATAAGGAAGCAGCACAAGGTTTAGAACTGATTGGTTTGGCATAGTTTTGGGTGTGCATAATGGGAAGGCCAACCCCGTGTGTGGGTGCACCACCCAAAGCGTGGGTAGCCTGGAAGGGATAAAAGGGAGAGGGACTGGGGATTTAGCTCAGTGGCAGAGTGCCTGTTTCACAGGTGCATGGCCCTGGGTTTGATCCTCAGTACCAAAAAAAGGGGAGAAACAGGCTGCTGCTTCACTACTTTGCTGCTTCGCTGCCTTCTGCCCACCATGAACTGTTTCTTCTCTGCGATGCCCCTCTGCCGTGCCACCCTGAATTGGAGCCAGTCAACTATGAACTGAAACCTCTACAAATTATGAGCTACAACAAACCTTTCCTCCTTTAACTTTGAGTGTTGGGTATTTTGTCTCAGCAATGAGGAAAAGTATTTAAAACAAACATCTATCTGCATATTATTGAAGGAAAATATCCAGTGACACTTGTGAAAGCACAGTAAGAAAGACTTTATTTGAGGTGGGGCCATGGTGGTAGGTATAGGGATTATCATAACGGGGTCTTGCAGTGTTGAAGAGAGATTTGGCTCAATTCTGAAAACAGTGTGAGCAAGAAAACATTTATAATCAAGGATTAGGGTGGAGATGAGTGAATGAAAAATTACTGAAAGGGAACTACAGGAATAAGGGAGATTCCTGCTGAACTGACCTAACAGGATTCTTGCTGCAGGCAGGGTGGAGTGATCAAGTATTACCTAGAGGGTGGTGGAGGGTGAGGAATTTGATCTGATATCAAGAATGAAGGGTGCCTGTGAAACTGACTTAACAAAATTTTTGCTAAAAGTAAACACTGCAGATTTGGACAGGGAAATTTTAAAGTCGGGTCTACTTTTTTTTTTTTTTAAATAAATTGACATTTTATTGGTACATTTTAGATATATGAAATGATCACATTCATCACAGGGAATTTGTACTTGAATATGATATATCTTCATTATTTTTCCCTTTTCTCTCCTCTCCCTTCAGCTCCTCTTTCCCTCCTTATGACAGTTTTGTTTACATCTTTTTTTCTTTTCTTTTTCTTTTCCCTTCTTTCCTCCCCCCCCACCATTCTCTTTCCCCTTTGGATGTTTTCTTCCTGTTTCACAATATATACTATATATTTTGGTCCTTATTTACACTTTCTATTTTTCATACCAGAGAAACAGTGTGATATTTACTCATGTGTGTCCGATTTATTTCACTTCATGTGTATCCAATTTATTTCACTCGAGTATAATCTCGAGTTGCACCCATTTACCTAGAAATGTCTCATTTATCCTTTTAATGGCTGAGTAGTACTCCATTGTATTTAAAAAACGCATGTCTTCTTTATTATTCATTCAATTTTGAGGCATTTGGGCTGTTTCCAAGATTTATCTATTACAAACTGTGTTGCTATAAACATGGGTGTGCATATGTCACTGTGGTACGATGTTTTTAATTCGTTTGGGAAATATCAAGAAGGGGAATAGCTGGCTCAAATGGTACATTTAGTTGAAGCTTTTTGAGGAATCTCCACACTGATTTCCGTAGCGGTTGCACCAGGCTACACTCCCAACAACAGTGGAGAAGGGTTCCTTTTTCCTCACAGCCCTCCAGCATTTGTTATTGGCTGATTTCTTGATAATAGCCATTCTTTCTAGAGTGAGGTGGAATCTCAGTATTGTTGTAATTTGCATCTCTCGAATGACCAGTGATGTTGAACACTTTTTCATATATTTATTTGCCACTTGTGCTTCATCTGAGAGGTGTCTGTTCATTTCAGATGCCATTTGAAATAGAGCTCAAAGGAGCCTGAGTGGAGTTCTGTAATCTTTATCAACACCCGTTCTTGTGTGATGATTGCTTGTCTAGTAACTGCTTTTGGGTTTGGTGACTCGGGCAGGGAAAATAAAGATGAGTGTAAGGAATACAAATAGGAAGGATAATCAGAAATTTGTTTTCATTGCAGGTATGCATGGGTCATAATAAATTTTCCCAAACCTTAAGACAAGTTTTTCTATAGCTTATTCCCCTTTACTTAAATCCCTAATCAGTGACGTAGTCAAAATAATGCCAAAACATAACACTGGTAAGAAAACACAGCCCAGCGATCTCATATGACTTTGAGATAAGGACACTAGGCAGGAAATAGGACCAATAAAAAGAGGCTGGGGCTAGCTAATTGTTAAATTGTTCTAGATATACTTTGATTACTTATGCTCATTTCCTTGAGTCTCAAGAAAAACACCATCCATCTGCTCTACTTTGCAGAGATCACTGTCCTCACTCTCTTCATATGTGTGCTCTTTGTCGAACCTGGATTTAGTGGTCCTAATGAGCAGATGGTCTCTAACCGGTTGTAGCCGTAACTTCTCCAGCCCTGGGAGGAAGTGATACGGGGAAGGAAACCTGGAGGAAACCCAAACCAGTGTTAAGACTATCCAGACAGAAGAAGGGGGAGGACTGTGCTGTCCTCTGTCTCCTGTTGGCCTCCGTCATCTCCTGTGGGCACGGGAGCCAGGGGAACATGCTTCTTTGCAGTCCTAGCCTGCTCCACTAGATGTCAGCCTGATTTGAAAGCAAACATGCGAAGGGCCGTCTGAGCCTGCAAACTGCCTCACTGACTGGGGCTCTTATTAAGCAAAACTGCTGCTGGCCAGGAAACTGAAATGCAGGCCAAGGGCTGGCAAGGGTAGGATCTAGTTAGTCACGGGTCATTTGCAGACATCTGATATATGTATTCTTGCCATTCCTTTTTATGTAAGATTTTTAATTGACAAATATACATTGTATATATTCCAGGTGCACAACACAATGATTTGATATACCTATACATTGTTTATTCCTAATGAATGCATTATCTATTTCTCTGATTTCCTGTATGCTTAAATATTTTTTATGAATTTCTTTTTAACATTTGTCTCTCTAACTAAATAAACAAATTCAAAAGACCACAGATGAGAAAATACCAGTATAATGATGAAAACTGTATGTAAATCTTTAAAACAAATGACACATTGGTTTCTGTTTGTCATTTCTCAGTGAAATGCTTTTTTAAAATATTGCTAACACATTTAGGTAAAATAATAATATAAAATAAATAAAATTTTGTTCCCCAAATCAGTTGCTGTGTAGTAATTAAGATTTATCTTTTGTTTTTCAGATTTTTGCATAACAACAACTTATCTAAAATCCCAGCTGGGAGCTTTTCTCATTTGGATTCATTAAAGAGACTGTAAGTGAAAGCAAGTGCGTAAACACACAAACTTTATAATTTTCTCCAAAATAAGTGAATCCCAAATGATGCTTGCCTTTGCTTCCTTCTGCCATGAATGATCACTGTGATTCTAGTGCTTTAAGGAGAAAATGGCTTCGTTAACTACACAGTGATAGAGGACCAGATAGTCTACTGAGCTTTGAAGTATTCTCTTAGAAGTGACATTCAAAAGGAATATTGAAGATAGAAGTTTTCCTCACTGGTCAATTTCCTTGCTGGTAAAATCTAAGGACTCCCAAGACTTTTCTTTGCCTTTAACTTTTTATTAAAAAAAAGAGATGTGAACCGTTCCAAAGGCACTCCGACTCCTCCATTCATGTGCAGGTTTTCCCTTGTTGCACACAGAGTTACCAGGCCAGTTCATTTCCTCCTACATTAAACAGAATGTGACAAAAATCTCAATCCTCTGGTGGCTCCTACAATCCACAGACTTTCCTCCTCTGTCTTCCCACTTGCCTCCCTTTCTGCTCAACCCTGTAAGGCACTCTCTTTCATCCTTTCTCTTCACATCCATCTGTGTTCACATAGTTGATGTTTTTATCTTGTTTCGTTTTGTCCCTTCACTGCACACAAATATAAGTTCCAGCGAACAGGCGAAGGACGGGTGCCCTGGTTTCCAGACGCCAGCTGGCGAACACACAGTGGAAAACTTGCGAGGCTGTATCTGCCGCCGGTCTTGGAGGAGGCTTGTGTTGTAGTTCCTCTTTTCGTGTCATATGCCCAGATACAGGTCGCAGAGCAAGGGAAGGTTAAAATGACGTCAACATCAGAACCACTGGGAACACAAACTCACATTTCACTGGGGGCCTGGAAGTAATGCATGCAACCTTTGCATTTAAAGGATCATGAGTAATCAAGGAGACACTTCACCCCCTCCTGGTACCTTTCTGCAGGTCTATGTTTCCAACTATTTTGGTAATTCTCACGGCAGACACATACGATGCTGTCTCGCAGGCTTCTCCTTCAGTGGTGTCCTTTCATTATGCTCTGACTCATAAAGTCATTTTGTTCACGGCTCTTTTTTGTCCAAGTTTTCTTTTTTATTGTCAGAATTGGTTGCGTCACAGCCTCTTGGCATATTCCATGTCTATTCTTGTTCATGGCATACACACATATATTCTTGTTTTTAATCATGTGTGGGAAATGCAGAATACCAAGTCATTTTGTGAAAGAGTTGTAGGATGCTTCAGTTTGGTGGTGGTAGAAATATTCTGTCTTATTTTTAACTTGTCCTCTTCCTCTTTTGTTAGCTTTGTTATGCCACTTGGGTTAGAGTCACTGGCTTTGTATATTTTCAATTACAATACCCATGGAGTGTATTTTTGTCTACCTAGATTTCTACCTGGGTATCATTCTTAGCTTCTAAGACTCTTAGAAAGTGCTGAAGTACTAGATCCCTGAACTTTTCTTAATCTTTTTCTCTTATTCTTTCATATTAAATATTTGCGGCAGCTTTTCTGTTTCAGTCTTTTATGTTTATTGAAATAGCATTTACTCAGTTTATAAGTAGAAAACTAAGGGAGACACCACATACAGAGATGTACCAGTATTTTATATACATACACTATATTTATTTCAATTGCTTTAAGGTAATTTTGTTAATATGTTATCTTGATAAAGTATCTTTATTTTGTGGTTGGGGAACTGCATACAGATGCTGTGAGCAAACCACTCCAAAGTCAGTGAGATCCTGAAAGCTGGCACCTGGGTATGCCAAATCCTCAAGTGTGTGACCTAGTCAGGCTATGATTTAGATGAGAAAAACAATACAGAGGGTGAAGAGGAGATACAAGGGAGTGATAAATGAGCTACACACACTATTAAGCAAATTCTACATCAAACAATAAGGTCTGGGAGCAACTAGTGGACGTCAATTTGCTGGTAGCACATGGGAATGGGTGTCAGAAAAACTGACATGAGTCCCATTTGAAGAATGACTCACCATGGCTGGTGTGACCTCATGGAGGTCCTCTGACATTGGCTTTTCTATTTGTACTGTATCATTTTGATTTCACAACAACCATATTCCTCACAAGCATAATGTAAAAATTAATAAAATGCCCTTTGAAAAGTATTTGGATCTTTCACTAAATGAGATTATGTAAATACAGTACAAGTGATGTGTGACACTTTTCAATTAGAAAAGATTATTTTACTGGGTGCCATTCCGTTTCCTTCGAAATTGTCCATTGAGCAGTGAATGCCCAAATGAGAATTACTGCAGTATTGTGATTCTGGATTGAATACTATCAAAAGGTAGTTGTCGGGCTGGGGATTTAGCTCAGTGATTAGAGTGCTTGCCTTGTAAGCACAAGGGCCTGAGTTCGATCCCCGGCACCACAAAAAAAAAAAAAAAGAAAAGGTAGTTGTCTTTTATTTATTTTTCTTGGTATGATACCTGATGGAAGACTACTTGCAAAATGAAGAAGAGTAAAATAGTAATTATTTTTGACATATTGTATTAATATTTAGAACAGTCTAATATAGGTTAATAACCACTTTTTTGATGACTTATTCTATAGCTTTTTATTATTCAGAATTCATGGCTTCAAATTATATGTAGCATTTCAAAGGTGCTTTTTAATTACAAATTTGGTAATATTCCATTTATAAAGGGTCTGCAAAGAGATTATTATATAAAAGTATAGTTCTAGTAATTTTATTATTTTCCAAATATAAAAGAGCTTTTCAACTAGCAAATATTTATTATACACAGTACATTCATTATATAGTTTAGTATATATATCTATATATATATTCGTTGTTTTGTGTTTTGTACCTTCCTATGGATGAATATCTTGATTGAAGTTGACCATGATAAAAGGAGAAATTAAATCCTGAGCTCAATGTTACTAAAACCTCTACAATATACTTTGTAAAACTGTCTTACATTTTTCTGAAATGCATCGAAATTTAGTACCAAGAGATAGCATGGCTTTTTTTCTTTCAGTTTTACTGGTTCCAGTACCATGATATTGACACAAATTATTAAATTAATACTAGGTGATCTTTTATTTTATTTTCAAACTGATTCCTACAGATTTTTGTTTCCCAAATGTTTAGGACTTTTTATTAGCTACCACTTCCTTCTTAGTTCTTGGAAGGGATGAAAAGGAGAATTTCTCTTTCTGGGTCTTTTTACTATCCATCTTTTGAAAAGAATAGAGATATAAACCTTGAGTCTCTTTGGCTATCAATTTAAATTTATTAGAAAAAAATGATAGGGAAAATTAGAAAAATATTGTAAAACTTTACCAAAGTGAATAACTTGTGTGCTTAGATGAGAAAATACTGCACAGAAGCAGAAAGGGCCCCAACATTTCTAGAACAATCTGTAAGCGAACACTGGTACACATTTTAGCATCATCAGAAACATCTGCCTCTGTTCTTTGGGGAACACGTGCCTGTCCATAGCGATGCTGAGGAGGCTCATGGGAGTAACGCACGAGCCCCTGGGCAGCTGTGTGGATCAGCACAAGCGCATTCAGAAGCTTCTTTGAGTTATTTCTTTTAAATAATCTCTACAAAAAAGTTAAGGTATTACCACGAAATCATAGTTTCTGCTCGTTCGTATGTAAATAAACTTGAATGTTTCAGTACTTATCTTCATTCCTACTTTTCTCTTAAAATAGAAAAATATTGTAAAACTTTACCAAATTTCCTTGTATCTGCAATTGATTTCCAATCAATATAGTGTATATGAAGTGAAAATTGCTTTCCGTGTTTTAGAGTGGCTTTTCAAATATTTTGTTAGTATTGAAATGTATGTACTGTGTTTGTGACATGCAATTATGCAAGCAAATCTTTTTATTATTATTATACGGATGCATAATATTTGTACATTTTTATGGGTACAGTCTAATTCCCTACATGTGCACAACGGGCAACAATCAAATCAGGGTAATACGCACTTTCATCTCATCTCCCCAATGGCTAATTATTTCTGTGTGTTGGGAACTTTTATTAAGTAAGGGATTCTTAAAGTCTATATATTGGGGACTAGAGTCCTAGAGGCAGAATATGAATGATAAGGTAAATTAGAGGATATTGTATCCACACAAAGGATTCCCCATAGAAATGAGTGCTCACGTTTAACAATTCTAATTCTTGTCTGATTCGCAGGCGCCTGGATTTCAATCCTCTGGTTTGCGACTGCGATTTAAAGTGGCTGGGGGAGGTTTTTCAAGGCTACGCCCAAAATGGCCAAACTCAGGCAGCTGCCGTATGTGACTATCCCAGAAGACTCCAGGGGCGCTCAGTTGCTTCAGTAACAGTTGAGGAATTTAACTGCGGTATGTCATTTTCTCTGAGTATATAAAAAGAAATATCTCTTGCTTGTCTTCTTTCTATAAAGAAAAGTTTGTTATATGATGTTGCATTCGAAAGAGTACATTATCAGAAATGTTTTCAAGAGATTTAGTTAAAAGCATGTCCAATTTCTTTTTTATCATCTACATTTAAGGAAGGTTTTTTTTTTCCCATTAGAATTGTAAATTTTGGAAAAGTCCTTGAGGATCATTTAATCCAACCTTTACCATTTCAGAGGAGAAATATTAAGAAAAATGATTTCTCAACAAAGTCAGGAGAAATAGACGCCGGCATTAAAGTCTCCACTTACACCGCAGTACTATTTAGTGCTAATTACCAATAATTTTTGTTTCTCAGCTTCAGACTCCAAAATTGCTAGTATTCACTGTTAAGAGAAATCATTTAGCAAATCCTGTAATTTTCGGTTTTTTTCTACATAAATCGAGACCATATGTATGACTGTAGCAATGAAAATCAGTTTTACTATCTCTCAGTAAACTTTTAAATAATGTACAATTTGGATTTAATAAGTCTGTGTTCATATTCTGACAACCTTAATGAAGCAATCCAGCTTCATTTAAAGAACTTATTATAGTTGCTTAGGGTATTATTTTATTTTCATTTAAGTTTTTAACATAAAAATAAAACTATGTTTCTATATGCCTCAATGTATCCCTAAATATAATTTTAAATCATCATAGATGACCTCAAACATAAATACTTTTAATGTATGTATGAGAGAGACACAGAGAACAGTTTCATGGAAATTCATTCAGATAATTACACAGAGAAAACATTTGCTTTTTAACATTGTTTCACTGGTGAGCCATTTTAAAAATTTCTCTAATCGGGTAATTTGAAATATCATATCGGTATAATTGAATTCTGTCAGATTGAGAAGAAAAATGAGTTGGTCTTTATTGCCAAGTAACTCTCATATCTGTCCCCAGCTTCCATCTTTACACCATTTCTAGTTCATGGCGTAGTCAGGTTTACCTGGGTTGGGTTGTGTCTTAGTGCTGATGTTTCAGCTTTAATTCTATAATCTGGAGAAATCTTTTAAAAACACATATATGGTTATATATTTCTTCTACCCAAAACCCTTCTGTAGCTTCCTTCCTCCTTAAAATACAGCATCCTTCATGTGGTCAGCACGCTTGTCGTTTGGTCCCGGGCCACCTTCTGCAACTCTTCCTTCTGTCCCCCTTACTCAGCTACGTGTCTGGTGCAGCCTTCATTGTGTTCTTCCCATTTTTGGAAGTTCTTAAACCCCTTTCCCACTCAAGGACCTTCTACATCACGTTCGCTCTTCATGCAATATTCTTTTTTTGTACAAAATAAAACTATATATTTTTTGTTAATACATGTTCCTGTTATATAATAATTACATTCATTGTGGGTAGTTGTACATGTACGTGACACATCTTAATTCTATTTTAATCTCTTTTCCTTCCCCCCCTCCAATATTCTTTCACACCTCTTCTTTTCACACCCTTCTCCTTAAATAGTAATTCCTTGGAAAGTCTTATTCCCTTTTCCCATCTACCTCCTTATACATACACACTAAGTGAAGTCTCTTATAATCTGTCCAAACATAATTTATTTTCCACCTTAGTGTGCATCACAATTTGTTATTATATATTTTATATGTTCCTTTAGTTTCAGTTGCTCCAGTGAAACTATAAATACACAGAAGCAGACACCTTGCCTCTACATTGCCAGTCTTAGCACAGTGCCTGACACATTGTTCATGTTATTCTTTAAAATAAATATTAAAGTAAATAAAATCATTCTTTTAAAAAAGATCAAGCCAAAATGTTGATCACATGGATTTTTAATGAAGTCGGTGAGGTTACTTATTAAAGATAAAAAGTCTTAAATAATTCACTTTTTTTTTTTTTTTTTAGGTGCTGGGGATCGAGGTCAGGGCCTTGTGCTTACAAAGCAAGCACTCTAACCACTGAGATAACTCCCCCAAATCATTCACTTATAAAAGGAAGAATTTTATCATATAGAAAGGGTTTAGCCGAATTAAGTAAAATATAGTATGAAAAGTAAAGTCCTTTTTGTACATTGTTCTCAAATATTTAAATTCAATAATATTATCTAGTTCTTTAAAAATCATTCCACTTTCTTATTAAAATTTTTTTTATTATTTTTATTCTTATTAAAATTTAAAAATTGCCTTGATTTACCACTTAATTCTTATTATTTTAGAATGAGATCCTTTGCTTATACTGAGAGGTAATTTTGCTTAGCCAGGTCGGATGTCTAGATGCATAATTTTTAAAAATTGTTTAAAGCATTTAGATGGTTAGTTGTCTTGGGAAAGTGTCTATGATATTGCAAGCCCAATTTAAGCACTCAGTTTGAAAAATTGATCAATAAAATCGAACTCCTTCATAAATATGATTGTATCAAACTACTAGAATTAAAAACACAGGTAAGTTTACTTCATTAGAAATCTTTTATGTTGTGAATCATTCAAATTTCTAAAGTTTACCTATATCCATTGGTTAAACTGGCACATGTTTCCTGGGTAAATGCAGTTCAGTAGGTTCAAATTTAATACAGAAAACAAAAGTACCTATATCTCTTTCTTAATGATATTTTAAAATGTTATACTTTGGCGACTTAAAAAATACTAATAATTTTTTGTTACAGAAAGTCCCCGAATTACCTTTGAGCCCCACGATGTGGAGGTAACATCAGGAAATACTGTCTATTTCACTTGCCGAGCAGAGGGAAACCCCAAACCCAAGATTATCTGGATACACAATAAGTAAATACTGTACTGCATGTGGGCCTGTCATAATTCTATTTTTCATTTCAGTAGTTCTTTTGTCTTACTTCAAATAATTTGTCTAGAGAAAAATCACTAGAATTATCAGAGTTTCTTGGAGATAAAAATGTCTCTTAGCTGCCTGTTTTTGACTTGCTCAAAATATCTAGAAGGCTTTTCTTTAACAATTACATATTTCCAGGCATGAATGATTCTGAAAATGACTAAAATTTTTTGTATTATTTCTAGAAAGAAATATTGAGATTCATAACTGAATAGTTTGTTTTAAATCTGAATATAATTTGATGTAGCCTCATCTAAATTACTTGAGGTACAGAATCATATTTGATATTGCAACATTCCTGTAGTGTATCCGTGTAGGATTATGTAAGAGAATTGATAATAAAGGCTATGTAGGATTATTAAAATACCAGTCTTTTATTTAACCCTTCTTTTACTGTTGATAAAACCCAGAGCTTGTAAGTCTAAAGATCTGTGAGTATAAAATTACATAGTAATAACGAATTTTTTAAAAGTCAAAATTGCTGAAAAGGGAGTGGTTATGGAACATAAAATAGATACCTAAAATGAACTACATACCTAATAGAATTCAATAAAAGCTCTTGAATTTAATTAATATTATCATTCATTCATTATATTATTGGTAACCAGCGTGACTTTTATGTATGTTTTCCCTTGCACAGTTCATTGATTTTCTTCTGTCATTTGTATAATCAACTCTGAATTTTCACATTTTTAACTGAAGTAGTCTGAGAGACACCATAGCTTGTATACTTTTTATATGTAATTTGCATTTATAATTATAGCCAGAATCTCAGCTTATGCTGGTAAAATGTATTTTTAATTCTTGCAAAAAAATAATAAGTGTAGGTTAAAATAGCTTGAGTAAATGGCAACTGTGAATACTATTAAATCTGGAATGTAGCCCAGGAAGAAGAATTCACTTGATAAAAAGACTTCACTGTATTTTCATTTTCAGAGGCATTTGAGAAACAGAATTAATTTGCTCTCCTTTATGTCTTAAAATGGCTTGCTCAGTCTTTATTCATAGTTTTAATTCAAATGTTTGTTTATGGTTATAAAACTAGTGAGTGCTCTTTAGAAAACAGTAAATGAAAAATTGTATTGCTTTATGCACATCATGAAAATTTCAAATACAGTGTTTAAAGAGGCTAAGGTGCATTTGAGAAGAAAAAACCCTGAAAAGAAGAAAGAAAAGATGATATATAGGTAGAAATGTTTATTAAAATATAAACCAGTTTCTAGAAAAATTAAAGATGAAAGGGAAGAGTTTATGACAAGAAATGTTTAACAATAACAAATCTAAATTTTCTGCTTACTCATTGTTGAGATTTTTTATAGAAAGGTGATGTATATCCAGAAGGTGTATGGAATATTAAGTAGAGCATAGCAAATAATTTGAAACAGACATTTATTTAACATGAATCAGATTTAGAAAGAAAATATTGGGAGTAGGGATTTAGCTCAGTGGGCCTTGCAAACACAAGGCCCTGAGTTTGATCCTCAGGACAAAAAAGAAAGAAAGAAAGAAAGAAAGAAAATACTACCAACACTTTAGAAGCTGCTATGTGATCCTTATCGTTATGCATTTCTTCTACTCTGGGCTTGACTTTAGGGCTCTTAGAAAAATGTGCTCAAAACTGATTAGAGACAATCAAAGGTAGAATTAGAAGATTAGAAGATAGATTTGTGGAAATAAGCACATTTTAAAGTGACTAAGAGACATGGAAGACTACATGCAAAGGTCCAGGGTATACCCAGTGAGAGTTCCAGAAAGAAAAGTTAGGTTGATGATCAAGAAGAAATGTCTGAAAAGGTAACAACTACAAATTTTTCAGAAACCAAAAAAAATGAGAGATGGAAGATTGACAGACAAACATGTATAACTACAAAGTTACACTAATCAAGATGATGATGATACAGCAATATTAATATAAACCAAAACCACCTTCAAAGCAATTTTGTAATTGCATACCATTAGGTCATACTTAATAATAAAAGGGTACAACTCATCTGGATGTTAGTTTCATGAACTTTGCTTTACCTTACAAAATAGCTGCTGAAAATAAAAAAAAGAAAAAAAAAGAAAAAAATTGAAAAAAATCGTAAAGATGAATGAGCCCGAACTTAATTGTAGTGAGAAATCTTAATATTACTTTTTCAGAAAGATTAAAAGCAAAATTAAGAAGGCATATGCAAACATAGCTAAGAACCCTAATGACACACACATGTGTATACATAGACACATGTGAGTGTATGTATCTATCTAAATCTGCTACATTAAAAGCTAAACTATATATTTCCAATTGACTCTAGAATATCTATCAAGATTGATCACATATAAAGGCACAAAATCTCAAATCACAGCAAAGAATCCATTTAATAAAAATCTTGTCTTGGTTCATATGCAGTTACTAATAACAATGCCATAGGCTGGGCGATTTATTAAAAAAAAAAAAAAGAGGGTTGTTTTAGCTCAAGGTTCTACTCCAAGGTTTGAACTAGCATTGACTGCATCTTGGGATGATCTTGCTGGTGGAGTCCTGAGATCCTGTGGTGCATCACATGGCAAGAGAGGGAGCATGAGAGACCAGGCAAACTAGGTTTTATAGCATACCTGCTCTTCAGAAAACCCATTAAATCAACTGGATTAATCTATTCACCTATTATTCTATTTCACCCTGTTCAGAAGGATGAAACTTTAATTACCTATTAAAGGTCTAAGTCTCACCCCTTAATATCCCATTGTAGGGATTAAAATTTAATATGAATTTTGGAGGGAAAAAATAGTCAAGCCATAGCAGGTCCATTTCTTTGATCATTATTTTTTTTTTTTTAATTAGACATCAGCCATTTGTCAAGGCGGTTTTGGAAATTCTTTAGGTTTTGCCCCAGGAAAGTGAAATGTTTGATGTTCAGGAATAGTACTCAGTATGTAGTTCTTAAACAACTGATTGAATGAGATCAAAGAGGACACTAGCACTTCAGGCTGCTAGAAGGTTGAGTGTAGGCACAGGGCCAAAATGAATACAACTAGCTCAGGGAGCAGGGTACACCTTATTTAGGAAAACAATGGTGTTTATCTCAGAGAGAATTAGAAAACAAGATTGCAGAATGACTGGAGGGTAATGACTCTAGCTTTTTACAGTTTTCCAGAATCACTAGAAGATGCATGGCAAGATAGTGACATGATGATAGAGATTTTTAAACCAGTCACTTTTTTTGCCTTAATGTTAAGGTTCCAGGCCATGGAAATTTCAGCCATTCTAAAGAAATTTAAATTCTGTGGTGTAGATGATTATGACTTAGAGTAGATTACAGGCAGCTATTACAATTATATTCTAAAGTTGTTGTTGAAGATGGCTTTGTATGTGGTAAATATTTATAATAGCATAGTTATGGTTTTGATGGTTAGGCATAGCAACTAGTTCTTAGTAAGCACTTAAGTCAAAGCTTGCTGTAATAAGTTACAAGTCATTGATATTTCTTCATTAAATCAAATGTGCTTGTTTGCATGTTTTCAAGGAAAAATCTAAGCATATCCTATTTATGCAGATCTTTGTATTTTTTAAACTTTGTATTTTTTACATATTATTACTATCCAGCCTGTATCACACTGACAATGTGAAAGGAATATTTTATATCATGCAGACTTGTTTTGGCTGTTAAAGTAACATCATGATTCATGAGCATACAAGTCTTATGAGTAAAATGAAGAAGATACGAACAAAGAGGGAAACAACCAGTGAAATGAACAATGTGTTTTAAATTTGTGGGTGTGTTGTGTTGCTGACCACTTCATATCATCTTATAGTGAATCTCAGTGTGTTCTATTGCGCTGTCCAGCCGGATGATAGATATCATGTACACTTGGGTAGCCTTTGATATTTGGGGGTGCCCAATGTCAGAGCAATACAAAACTAAATCATCTTTTGCAATATATAGTTCCATTATTGCTGGCATATTCCTTTGCATGTGGTTAATTTGGTTCAATGACGTACAGTTTTAGAATTGTGTTTAAAATAATTAAGTTGTTTAATGTTATGTGATCTTTCGAATCATGCTTTCTGGTATTTATACCATCTTATGTATACTGAATAGCTTTGGCAGTTTACACTTACGAGGATATCCAGCCTCCTCTTTCTTTGACTGTAACTTGCATTGAGAAAGCATTCAAAGCAATGCCCTTTCCCAAAAGCTAATCTCTTAAAAAATGACAGTTAGCAGACTTTATTTGTCTCATTGAAACTTTTTCTTTCCATTGGACTTTTTCCACTCAGTAGTTGAGTGACATTCCATCTTTCCTGTGATCTGTCTTCTGTTTCACACTAAAAAGCAAATGTTAGCTGAGAGTGATGGCACATGCCTATATTCTCTGCCTCGTTTGGTGAGGCAGAAGAATTGTTCATTCCAGGTTCAAAAAACAAACAAAAAAAGTGAAATTGGGCCATTTTCTCCTTATATTTTATGTTTTATGACAAAAAAATTCTTGAATAAGGATGATAATTTCTCTCAAATGTGATTTATTATTTTTACACATACAAGAATGGATCAAGCTATTCAGGATTATCTGGAAACATTGATTACATAAAGCTAACAAATTAAAGGAAAAGCTATAAGATTTTTCCAATGGACCATTTCCTCTATGAAGGGTATTTTTGGTTGGTGATATATCATAGATGTTTAATAAATGTTCATTGAGTGATAAATGGTGGAAGGGTAGTTTTCTTTTTCATGCCTATTGCCTTCATTAGTATTAAGCATACTTGCATAAACATCTATATACCTCCTCATATATGACCATTAAACATTCTTAAAGCAAAAAATCTTGATCATAAAGAATAGTCTGTGCAAATTTCTAATGTATGTTTATGTGTTGGTAGTTTTGTATTTATTGTTAAAAATAAAATCACTCACTTGTGATTATTGATAATGTGATGTTACATGTTTGAACCTGTTTGTACTCAGTGGATTAGTCATTTAATTGAGAAATTATATTTTTCTAATATATAAAAATGGTCCACATCAGTTTTTGGGCATAATATCCAATAACTGGGTAAGTGAGGTATTCTTGCTTAATGCTAAATAATATAAATATATAATTACACTGGGCTTTGAGCCATATTACTTTGAATCTAGTTTTTTTTTTATCACTTAAACAAAATATGGAAACATGCTGAATGACTCACAGGTAAGAGATGAGATGCTTGCATATCATCATATAATTACTCCTTTTTTTAAGAAAGGAATTCGGAAGTGTTACATTGTGCAGAAGTGGTCTTCATATAGGAACAATTGCACCGGAGTTGGAATGTATGTTTCCCAGGAAGGCAGGGCATTTAAATATCCTTCCCCTTATCATGTGTCCATGTTCAGCGTATACTCTCAGAAGTGGGAAGGGGAAAACTAGAATTTACAGTAAAGTAATTTGAGTTATTCAGATAGCAAAAACATATTGACGAATCATGAATCATGTTTATAAAGTCCTCTATGCTTGGTCTTGTTAATTGTTTCAAATAGAAAAGGGATTAAATATGAAATGGATTAAGTAACAAATATGCATAACATCTTTCCAGCCGTTCATTGCATTTGGAAGAGGACACTCGACTTAACATGTTTGACGATGGAACACTTATGATCCGGAACATCAGAGAGTCAGACCAAGGTGTCTACCAGTGCATGGCCAGAAACTCTGCTGGGGAAGCCAAGACTCAGAATGCCATCCTCAGGTACTCCAGTCCCCCTGGTGAGTCTTTTTTTTTTTTTAAATTTTCTGGTTGAACTGACTATAAATGCTTCAGTGATCTATCCTTATTTACAGTAGAAAATGACCTTATTTTGCTGGTCTAAAGTATGAATTTCCAAGTGAAATAATTACTAATGATTGGTATTTTTCTTGACTTGCTTTAGGAAAAATAGAACTAACATTTTTCTACTTGAAGTTTATTCCATTTATTGAAAATACAGACATTTTGTCTTAGTTATTTTCTTATCACTGAGACACAATATCTGACACCTTCAATTTAAAGGAGAGGTTTATTTTGGCTTGCACTTTGTAGAGGTTTTAGTTCATAGTCACCTGGCTCCAGAGCAGAGCAGCAGAGAGGCATGGCAGAGGAGAAACAGCTCATGACATGGCTGTGAGGAGCAGAGAAAGTGATCAAGGGAGGAGAGAGGGAGAAATACCTTTCCAGACCTCACTCCCACTGCTTCCCCAACAAGGCTCCACCTCCCCAAATCACACTGATGATAAACTCATCAGTGGACTAATCCACAGATGAGTATAGCACCCATGATCGTGTCACCTCCCAAAAACCCCACCTATAAGCACTTGAGGCTTTGAGGGACATCTAGATATAAACCATAACACACAGACATACACACCCACACACCACACACACACACACCCACACACACACCCCACACATTTTTGGCGTTGCTGGGGATTGAACCTAGAGCTTCATGCATAGTAGGCAAGTACTTTCTCACTGACCTATACCTCTAGCCCTTTAATTTCCTGTTTTGTTCTATTTTTTCTCAGCATGCCGCAGACATGACTGTGTGACTCCAAGACTTTGTTATTCTCCTTTTGCTTACACATCTAGCTTTCCAGTATTCGGAGGCAGAGTGAACCAGTTGCACCCCGGCAGGAAGAGCAGTCTCTTCAGAAATTCATTCCACCTGTTGCTCGTCATGCCTTCATTATAAACATACATTCGATGCCCACTGAGCTAGTATCGAGGATTGTACGTCCCTTTACCTCTCCAGAAACACTGCTATAATCTCAATGACTTATGTAAACAAATGATGGTAACTTGACAAATTTTCGTTAATATCACTTCAAGATTTGCAAATATGTTATCTCTCGCCTTCTGAGACTATAGTCTTCTAGGCAATAGCCATAATTTAATAAAATGATAAGTTTTATGATGTGTTAGGTGAGTGCACGGAAGCATAAAATACAGTTTTGTGCTAGTAAATGTTCCGGAACTGGCTCTGAGGCGGAGAGACCCTTGGTTTTCAGCACTTGCCAATTTCTGTGACACTAGTAACACCCCATGGCTAATTTCTAACTTCTCACATGGCATCACTGAATGTAGAGTTGAGAAGAGATGTGCAGGAGCTCACCATGATGCAGCCTTGGAGTAAAAAAAAAAAAAAGCACAAATAACTTCAGACTCATAGATGATAGCAAAATGCAGTGAAATAACTAGAAGTAATGGGCTGTAGAATGTAGCTTTGATACTAATGAGATTTATTTAATTTTAAGTTTATGTAATTTAACTGTTAATAATGACTGCTTAACAGTCAACTTGCAGAATACTGAAAATTTGATAACTGGTTATCAAGAGGTAGCTCCAACATATCACTTGGGACTTGAGAAAGAACAGGTGGCAGCAGAGGATAGCTCTGAGGTTCTTGGACAGTGTTAATAATATCAAAGAAATAACAAACAGGATGAAGCAGGAGAGGAAGCCTGGGGGCAGCCTTGGAGAGTCACCAGCAGAGAAAGGTTTGTCCAGGAACAGGGATGTGTATGACGAAAGGGTGGGCAAATAGGAGAAAGAAAGAAGAGCAGAGGCACAACATTATTTTAGGATTAAGGACAGCCTCAGGGGAGACAGAGAAGGGAACATCCAAGAGGTGCGAGCTGTGGTGGGTACTGAGGCACACCCGGAGTCCCACTGGTTTGGGGAGACACAAGGTAAGTTAGATCATTCACACTGACTTATGTAAGAGTGATCAACATTAGATTTTTTTCTTCTAGTGAGATATCTCTGGCAGCAGGTCACAGAACAAACAGAAGAACTTGGTGTGATGAGGAAGGTAGCCAGAGACTGCTGTGAAGCAGAAGAGAACTGGTCCGGGCACAGAAAGGACATTAACAAAGCCAACGGGGAAAATGCACTGAATCAAGATTTACTCCAGCAGGAGAAAGCATTTGTGCTGGGGACTGATTAAATATGGGAATTACTAAAAAAAAAAAATACATATGGGAATTCTTTTCATAGTTTCTAAGTAATTTCTTTTTTATTAGTAGTATATGTTTGTAATACATAATAATTACATTCATTCTGGGGAATAATTACATTCATTCTGATATGAATATAGTATATATTCATATCACATCTAGTATATATTCATATCACATATAGTATATATTCATATCATATAGTATATATTCATATCATATAGTATATATTCATATCATATAGTATATATTCATATCACATCTTGATAATTTTTCCTTCTTTATTCATGCCTTGCCATCTCCCTTCATCCCTAGATCTCTTTTCTGTGTCTACCAAGTCTACATCCCCGTTTTCATCTATCTTTTCATCATCTATCTTTTATTTTGTTTTTTAAATTACTTATATTTTGAGTTTCTCATGTAAGAGAACCATGTAGTAATTAACCTTCCATGTCTGAATTTTTTCACTTAGCATTATGGTCTCAAAGTGTGTGCATCCATTTTTTTTATGAATAACTCAAATGTATCCTTCTTATGGGTGACTCGTACACTCCACTCTGCACAAATACCACCTGTTCTCTACCCATTCATGTGTTGGTAGGCCTGTATGTTGCTTCCAGCATTTAGCTATTAGGATTTTTGCTGCTGTAAACATGAGTGTGCATGTATCATTGTAATGTGATGTCTTTAATATTTTCAGGAAGACACTCAGAAAAGGTATAACTAGGTCAAATAGAATTTGTATTTTTCTGTTTTTTTGAGGAATCTCCGTACTGATTTCCACAGTAGTTGCACTAGTTTATATTGGACCTTCACTATAGAAGGGTCCTAATGGACAAGCGAGGAACTCTTTCCAAAGACTGATTTCCAGGACTCCACTTCCTCTTGCGCCTTTCCCAACGTCTTCAACCTTCTTTCTCATTCTTTTCCACTGTTTTAAATTCCTCAAGGCCCATCCTTCCTCTTTCTTTCTCTAGTCACATTTTTTCCCTCTTTTGTCTAGCTTTTGAATTTTAATTCAATTCCCAAACATTTAACTTTAATAACTAGTGTAAAGTTTATAAATTTTATTGTTTATCCTGAGATTTAGAATAACATCATCATTCCCGATCTTTTTAATAAGATATAGATATATGGGAAAAAATATAACTCCCAACCTTCTAGATGTCAGTTATGCTGAGTTTGTGTTCCCTCAAAATTTAAGAATGAATTCTAAGAAACAAAGGAGGTTAAGAGTAGGAGAATTTATTGAGAAAGAGAAGGATAGCTCCTGAGAGACAGGAGAGGACTGGAGTGGGTTGCCAATGAGCCTACTTTTCAGAGAAATTTTTATAGAGCAAAATCACGAGGTGGACACAATGTGGGTCAAAATTATGATCAACTAATAAGATTACAAGTATAGCTGTCTGGGTAATACTGATCCAATGGGGAAGAAGGTCACATAGCAAATGGACGTGGAAAGAATAAAGACATTCCAGGATGGGGTGGATCTGGAGGTCTTGGTTGCACACTTGATTGACCTATGTCTATCCAGACTTTATCAGATCAGTGAGTGTAATCTTCAGTTCATTGTTTATCCCTTGGCCAGGGGTCTAGCTCTGATCATTCCATCCTTATCTTGAGGCCTGACCTTCAGTGGTTGCACCGCTAGTCATAGTTGTAGTGTATTGTCTTGAATATTTGCTTCATTGAGAGCCTAGCCCTGTCTGACAGCATATAATATTTCTGCCTAACTTAGCTATCTATAATAATATTATCAGTCTCTACATCCCTGTAGTGTATTTTTCCATTCAAACCACCTTCATTCTGTGTTTCCTCCCTAAGCTAAGGTTATTACTATCCCTCAAAAACCTCAGATGCATCCTCTACTACTGCCTTTTCTTCCTCAGATCCTTGAACTTTTCTTTCTGGATGTGTGTCAGATTATCTGCCTCTTCATTTCGACTGTCACTGTCTTCAAAAATATTTCTTATTTCTATTACACTAGCTTCGCCTGTGCTATCCTTGTCTCTTGGCAGCTTCTTCTATAGGAATTTATACCTACCTCTCATAAAATTATTTTCCAGATGAACTGTAATTTTACTGACTGGATGTTTGTCTTTTGACCGTGAACATATGAGGAAAGGAATATGTGTTGTCTAACTTTCTATCTTTCCAATACTTAAAAATGTACTAATATACTTAAGGCATTCATTTTATTAGAAATTGCATTAAAATCTTGATGGTTGAATTAGCATAGGCTAAGGTACTTCTGCTTTCCAGAACATGTTTATCTCAGAAGCCAAGGAGTCCTCCAAACTTAGGCTTACTCATGGACATTTCTAACATGTTAGTAAGCCTTCAGTTTCTGCTTGAGAGTCCCGTTACAGATGGAATCCTCCTCAGCTAGTAAGAGTGGACGCCTTTACATGGAATTCCAAATATTCTACTCACTCGGTGAATCAAGTTTTAATACTTTCAGTTGAAAGTGGCTGAAAACTTGATTATACGTGGCTTAAACACATTGTGTGTGTTTGTATGAGTTTTTTTTAAATTTTATTTTAATGGTACATTTTAGATGTACATGGTGATAACATTCATCATAGGGGATTTGTACCTGTACATGATATATCTTGTTGCTTCTTTTTTTCCCATTCCCCTCCCCTCACCCCCTCCTCCCTCCCTATCTACAAAAGCTTTGTTTCCATTTTTTCCTTCCATTTCTTATTTCTCTTGTCCTCTGTTCTGTTCCCCCTCCCTTGTGAGGCAATGATATGTTTCTTCTACTCTTCAATCCTTTGGACACAGGCCTATTTCCCTTTGTAATCAACACTTCTTGGTCACAAGTTTGTTCCTGTAATCCAAGGCCATGACTGAATTCCAGGTAGCAACAGGAAGGAAAGCCATGACCAGTTAGACTTAGACCTGTTACTTGGTAGACAAAATCTCTTCCCAGTGATGTGTGCCTATATCTTATAGGCAGAACTGTGTTTTTTTTTTTTTTAAAGTGAATGTTTTAAAATTGATAAATTTACATATTTAACCCTTAAAGTAAGGAGTAGATATTAATAAGCACATTGCATTGTCTTCGATACAATATTGTTAAGATGAGATATCTTTTTAAAAGATATAGGAATTTATATGAAATATACATTTGATTTATTTTAGGTTTAACTCCTTCAAAACAATACGCATGTATAACATTTTAGTGTGAAGGCATTTTGAAAATGACAATAGACTTATAATTACAATGCAAAATAAATAATCCTTCCTGACTGTAGTTGGCTGTATTTGATTTTGATTTTGTTCCCCTCTCACTCTTAGCCAAACCCAGCTTTGTAATCCAGCCCCAAGATACAGAGGTTTTAATTGGCACCAGCACAACTCTGGAATGCATGGCTGCAGGCCACCCTCACCCACACATTAGCTGGACCAGAAGCAATGGAGAGTCTCTGGATGGATCCAGGCATGTAATAACATCTGGTGGACTTTATTTACAAAACATCACCCTGGGGGATCGTGGTGGATTTACCTGTCATGCCAGCAATAACCATGGCTCTGTTCAAGCCACAGCAAACATAATTGTACAAGGTATGGGGTCATGATTGGAATGCTTCTCCTGCCGCGCTCAGAAAATTATTTTCAAGTTAAAAAGTAAAGTCACACATGTCAGGAGAGGGATATTTTTATTTGCCATGTATTTTTTTGACATAATAGAATTTTCAAGACTAATCTGTTTCATCAAAAAAGTGGGATTTTCTTTTCACTTCAGTCTTTATCCAAATGCCAGAACCAACCGTTAGCAAAAAAAGATGAAGTCATTAATCTGGCAACAAACTGTCAAAAGATATTTTTGTTTCTGAATATTTTACAGATAAAGGGAAGACACCGTAGCTATGAAAATGAAAAGGTGTGGCCTAGCTTCACAGTCACTTACCAAACTATTTATTCCATGTGGCTTGAGAGTATGCTGGGGGCTCTTAGAGGTAGCAACCACAATCATACTCTGCTCTGCACTCAGAAAATAAGTAAATCGGTCATGGGTGTGCAGTTATGTTATAAGGAAGACATGCTCTTCTGCTGTAATTTTGTGCTTAGTCTGGATCTACCTCCTACTTTCTGTTTTTTTGTGTGTGTATGCGTGTGCATGTGTGTGTGTACTCTATCCTCCTGTAGGTTTAAAGTTGGTGTAAACAGCAGAATGTATGTAAATGTCATTGAGTGAGGTCATAAAGTCCTGTTCTAGCCATGACAGTTTTTATAAATCATCAGATGATAATATAATCATGTACAGTTGTCCATTTAAATGATCTCCTGGAGCCAGGAGTATTCAAATTGAGTTAAGAAATTTCATTCTTTTCAGATTTGCATAGGATGTTATCAATCAAAACACCAGACCCTCAGAAACACAGAAGAAAGTCAGTCTAGCATAGCAAGAAATGATTATTTCTTGTTGCCATTGGCCTGTCTAAGGAAAATTTGTGTTTTTCTCCTAGAAATACTAATATCAAGAAAAACATTTTTCTTGCTCTTTAAAAGAAGGTGTAGAAATGAAAATTTTCCCAAAGTCTTTGGTAACTCCTAAGGGAAATTACTTTTTAAGAACCCAAACATTATTTTTAGACTTGTTTCAATGTGCTGAGATTGAAAAATGCTTAGAAAAGATAGTGTTTGGTTTCTGTTTTGCTTGCAGTTTTATGTTTAATGCCTTGAATTGTCAGAAGCCTAAGACCTAATCAAACATTTGTGTGTTAACGGTGTCTTACTTCACACCGTGCTGGTCTTGAGCATTCCGGCTACTTCCATGTACTTACTGTTCTTCCCACATCAGGACGTCTTCCTGTTGTCCATCTGCATCAATTGGCATTTAACTAAACCCTGGCAACATTTACAGTCTGCTCATTTTGAACACTGCAACATTCTAATCATTTCTTTTTGCCAGTCAGTTTGCACTGAGATCGCCATCTGCTTGTCTTTTGTCACTTGCACCTGTGTACTTGTGTCACTTGTGGATGTGTGTATAGACATTTTTAATTAGTTTTGAAATGGTCTACTAATCATTTTAGACATTTATGAAATAGGCTTTTTTATTTGCTTACTGCATAGACTAAATATTTTTAAATGAACCCTTTCTGGGTTTCTTTAACAGGGATTCTATCAATTTTTCTTTAGTTCTTTTAAAGTTTGTTTAAGCCAAGGTCACAATTATCTACTGCTAATACTATTTCCCTAGAGTGGTTGGAAAAAATGATAAATGCAATGCCAAGACCAAAAAATCTAAACAGCTTCAATTAAATGGCATAAATCATAGTCTGCAGTGTTTAGGTGAAAAGCCTATTGTCATTTATAGTGCAAACTAAGTGCTTTTTGTTGGCAGAATTATGTTCATGAATAGCCAGAAGGAAAGATCTTAATAGCATCTCAAAACACCATATCTCAATGTGTGCTGACTTAGCATTGGAGGTGGGACTCACAGGGTACTTCTCCCTGGAAGACTCCTTACCGTTCACTCTTCATGCCCGCCCAGTCCTGCCAGCCTCCATTCCCTGTCTGTGTGATATTTAGTTTTTTTCTTTTTCTTTTTTTTTTTTTCAGTTGTCTCCCCCATTATATAGAAACTTCTCCACTGATCTAGCCAATGTTAGGAACAAATATAAGCTCCTCAGTTATGTAATTTTTTCCCTATTATCTGCCAGCATGTAGAATCTTAGGATTTCTTTCCTCCTTCCCTTTCCTCTTTCCCTCTGGCACACATCAAGCAAAGCAAGGCTTTTCTCCCTGACTGTCAATTTTAATTGTTATTAAAAAATTGAGATAAAAATTTCCAATGTTAGAACCTTGACTAAATGTCTTAACTACTAACCTACTTTTATTACGTAGCTCTTTCACTATGTCGTGAATTCATATTTTATTTTATTTTTTATTTTTTTTCCAAGAACATGGATTGGTACATTGTATACATAATGATCATAATCAACATGGTTATTTTGTACCTGTACATGATACATCTTGGTCCCCCCTCTTCCCCCCTTCCCCTCCCCTCCCTTCCATTCACCCACCCCTCCCTATTTGCAACAAGTGTAGCTACACTTTACCATTTTTTCCCCTTTCATCTTACTTTTCTTTTAGCCTTCTTCTTTATCCCCCTTTTCCTCATCTAGTTCTCTCTTTTGAATACTATCTCTCTTTTTTTTTTTTAAACAAAATATCTATTCTACTCCTTTGTCCTTATCTACACTTATGGTTTCTCGTATCAGAGAAACAATTCGATGTGTACTGATAAGTGTCTGATTTATTTCACTTAATAGTATGTTCTG
>PVJO010009014.1:0-71942 GCA_004026905.1 Hystrix cristata | reverse complement strand
CTCCCCAGCATGACAGCAGCTGTGCCCCTGCATGTCAGGCTCCTATTGGCCCACCATTCTAGGAAGAGCCAGATTTGGGGGCTGCACACGGGTCACTTGTCCCTGCCTATCACACGCCATCGAGGCCCAGCAAGAGGTGGTGGCAGCTGCCGCTGGGACAGTGCAGGGCCACCCTGGCCGGCAGGGCACTGTGGGTCACTGGTGTCAGCCCCTTGAGAGCTCGTCTGGACACAACGCTGTTCAGCGCACTCAGGACGGACGCTATCGCTGAGAGTCCCACTCGTGGCCCTCAGCCCCAAGGCCCGTGGGGACCGAGAAGGGCAATGGGCTGTGGCCCGAGAGGCTGGGGAGGCTGAGCCAGAGTAGAGATAAATTCACCAGGCCGCAGGCCACGCAGGAGCATGCTCGGCACTCGGGCTCGGCGATCTGCTGGTCCAGGGCGTGGGGGGCAGGGCAGGGCTCCGGCCACAGGGCCACCGCGCCTGAAAGGCCCCCCGCCACGTCTGTCCCTCCGGGGCTCCAAGTGCTGAATCCCCGCCGCGTCTCGCCCACACCTGTGATGGCATGGAGACCCCGAGGCACATGGCAAAGAGCTAAAGCTGTGCGTGTGCAGCCTCTCTCTCGTGTCAGAAGGGGACACCTCTGAGGGACACCGAGGGAGGGCGGGCGGGATCCGGAACTGCACCCCGCAGACCGCACCGAGCACGGACTCCTCACCTCCAGGAGGGCCGCGGCCAGAGCCCACTGTGAGGAGCCGAGGTGGGGGCCTGTGGCGGGCAGCGTGACACCGGGGCCAGGAGCCCTGGCTCACCCTGGAGCTGGGGAGGCGAGCAAGGGAGCCGCAGAGAGAGAGGACGGCCAGCCCCCTGCAGAGTTCCCAGAAAGCACGCTCTGCTCCCCTCTGAAATCCCCCACCAGGAATTTACCCAAAGAAGGAAAAAGCTGTGAGCATGAAGGCGGTCACCAGGGGACTGTTTACAGAGACAGACGCGAAAGACTGAAGTGGCTGTGCAATCTGTACCCAGCTGACGCTGCTGGCTGGACCGTCTGCAGCCTTTGAACCCGGGGGGCCGAGGGCCACAGGGACAGAGGCGACAGGGCGAGGAGGCGCTGTTCTCTGAATAGGACGTGAGGGTGGGTGGAGATCAGTCATCTCCAGGGAGCGAGGCCCCAGCCAGAACAAGAGCCAGCAGGTCCAGCCAAGCTGCAGCTTGCTCCTCTGTGAGGAGATGCTGAGTCTTCCTCTCCTACGTCAAGGCCTGTGAAGTGATCATCAGGCAAGACCTGGTTCATGGCCTGGCCCTGAGCACAGTCAGGACTTAGCAGCCACTGGCACCCACCTGTCCTCCTAGCTACTGGGGAGGCTGAGGCAGGAGGATTGCCAGCTCAAGGTCAGCCTGGGCAACTTCACAAGACCCTGTCTCAAAGGGGTGGGGGCACTGGAGGGTAGCTTGAGCATCTCTGGATTCAATCCCCGGTACTGAAAAAAGAAAAGAAGATGTGGTTTTAATTTTTTTTCTTTTTTTTTTTGGCTGGTCAGTGCTGGGGATCAAACTCAGGGCCTTGCGCTTACCAGGCAAGCACTCTACCACTGAGCTAAATCCCCAGCCCCTAATGTGGTTTTAATTTTATACCATTCTGTTTGAATTTTTTTAGCCATGTGTACTTTTACATTACAAATATGTGCTGTATTTCACATAAATTAAGATGTGGAAATGGATTATCTAATGGCCAGACTCTAGGCGATTTCTTTGCTTTTTTGTGTTAAAATATAAAATTTGACATTTGAACCATTTTTAAGAGTGCAGCCCAGTGACATTAAGGATGTCCCCACTGCACGACTCTCAGTCCCCTCCGCCCACAGACCTCCACCAGCATTCCCGGTGGAAACTCTGGACCAGTGAAACCTCATTCCCCTCCGCCCGCAACCTCTAGGCTACTTCCTGCCTCTCAGCTTGACTGCTCTAAGGACTTAGGTATATTACGTGATACTCACCCTCTTGTGACTGGCTTCAAAGTCCATCCACATTGTGGTGTCTCTAAACTTCCTTTTTCAGGCTGAACAGATATTCCTCATTTAACAATCCAGTTCCATTCCTGTGGGTAGGTCATTAAATGAATTGGTTGCTAAAAGAAGAATTATATGTAGTATGTACACTACAATATTCAGAACAAAGTGCTCAAAGGCAACTTCAATTTGATGGCTTTGCTTTTATTTGTAGAACTCCTACATGTAGTACTGTACTGTACAGTACAATCAGCAAACACTACAGTACTGTATAAACAAGATGTGCTGTACAAAGACATCGAGGCTCTGTAAACAAGCTGTACAGAACTGTGCTGGGGATTTAGCTCCATGGTTCTGATCCCCGGCACCAAAAAAAAAAAAAAAAAAATGTACAGAACTGTACAAAAAAAGATGGGTTGGCCAGGCGTGGTGGCACACACCTGTAATCCTAGCTCTTGGGAGGCTGACAGCAGGAGGATCGCCATGATTTCGAGGCCAGCCTGGGGTACATAGTGATTTCAAGGCTGGCCTGAACTACACAGCAAGACCCTGTCTCAAAAAAAAAAAAGTATGGTCATAAGTCTGAATAGTCCTTAAGTCGGCAGGTCGTTAAACGAAGAATATCTGTAATACTCTACTGTCTGAAGAAACCATGTTCTGTCCACTCATGTCTGTGGACAGCTAGGAGTGCTGCCTTTCGCTTGGTGTGAACAGTGCTGCTGAGAACATGGGTGTACATGTGTCTGTCCGAGTTCCTCGTTCATCCTCCTGGGTGTCCCCCGCAGGGGAAGGCTTGCTAGATTGGCGGTGGCCTGTTTTCCACAATGGCCACACCATCTACATTCCCACCAGCAAGGTGCAGGGTAGTCTTATTTTTAACTTAATGCTTTAATGGCTCAGGAAGCCGACTTGTGGGCCCTGGCTTATTCTTGGCATCGCTGTGCTGTACGGTTTGTGAAATAAGTGACAGGCTTGCTCGGCCAGTATTTGCCATCTTCCCAGACCATCTAGAACACCACCGTGTTCTGTCCCTGGCTGAGGGCCCATGAGGCCAGGCAGGTCTGCAGTGCCTCCCAGGCCTGGAGGCATCCAGATGCCAGGCCAGGCCCGTTAAGCTGAAGGGGTAGGTGGTGGCTGAGGCCCCACCTGCTGCCCTGGAAAACCTGAGTAAGGCTCTTACCTCAGCAGCCTCCTTGGTATGTGTCCGGTCTGGCCTCACTGCCAGGACAATGTAGCCCTGGCAGGCCCGGCAGGCCCGAGCAGGGGCCCGAGGCTGGCCACGGGCAGAGTGGGCCACCCGAGCTCGGGAAGTGGCTCCACAGGCCCGGGCCTGCCTTGGGTGAGCCAGTGCAGGCCGGGAACAGGGAAACCGCAGGCGAGGCCTCCCGCCCACAGGCAGCTGCAGCACAGAGCTGCCAGGGCCTCCGAAGTCAGGCCTGCGGCTCCTTGGGACCCTTGAGCTGCCACCCCAGTTCCTCCCCTGCACACTTCAGTATTTGGTCCAGAACTGCAGGGAATAGAAAGTCAAGGTGGGAAGTGAATGAAGATGCAGATCCCAGCATCCGGGTTCCTGCCTCTAGGTTGAAATCAGGATATGGTGCTGGGCCTGGTAACCAGCGTCGCTGACAAGTATGCTGGGGTTTAAATATTACAGATCTCAGCAGAGGCTGGCCTCATTCGGAGGAAGAATCCAGAAGCAGGAACATGGCCTTCCCATGGTGCTCAGCAAGGGCCAGGTCCCTGGCACCCAGCATGGGCTCAGTGTGAACGGGAGGCCCACATGGAAGGGCAGGGAGTGCCCCGACTCTGGGTCTGCCTTCCTGCTCAGCTGGGACCTGTGGAAGGAAGGAGTGGGCTTCAGAGAACCCCAGCCCCGGCCCCCAGGGAGGGGGAGCAGCTGGCACCCCGGCCATGATGGTGCTCACTGAAGCCTCAGCCCAGGAGGCTGCACAGACAAGCACCCAGTGGCCCTCTGATCTGAGCCAGCGAGGGATGATGGACTCCATTCAAACACGCCCAGGCCTCGAGACACTGAGACACCACAAGGTAGCCATGGCAAGCCCCTACTCAGGCAGCTTGGTCTCCCAGTGTGGCTCAAGAATTCTGCGCAAGGTGCCCTATGGAGCCACAGGTGGAAGAGGCCTGGGGGACCCAGCTGAGAGCTGGGGGATGCACGGGTCACACTGACCCAAAGGCTCCTGCAGGGCAGAGGGAAAGGCTGAACAGAGGCCAGGGACACATCCCGACCTGCAGGATCAGAGGAGGGGGCAGGGGGCGGCCGGGGGGTGGGGTGGGGGTGGTCTAAGCTCCCTCCAGAGTTGGGGAAAGGTGGTTTTACCTTCTCTGGAAGTGTTGGGGTGGGGTGGAGGTGAGGAACCCGGGAGGCTGCACAGAGAACAAGTACTGAGCCGATGGGCGGTCTCCTCTCCTCCCAGGCACACTGCACTTGACACAGTCCCGTTTGCCTGCTGGGCTCCTTAGAACTGGCTCAGACCAAGTGATGCTGTGCAGGCTTTGGGCCTCACATGCAAACTTTCACATAACTCTGCAGTTTTCAATGACACTTATTAGAGTTCTCAGCTCCGAAAAAACACTGCCCACTGAGCATCTTTATATTTTAGGGCATGATTGTGATGCTAGGGCCTTAACATCAAATTCACATTTTACAGCACCTTTGACTAATTCTGTTTAATGAAAACTTGGGGTTGGCTTTGACGTCCTCTTCCTTCACCAGCTGTACTCAAAGGTGGCTCATTTTAAGAAGTGAGAGGGCGAGGGCGGCTAACAGTCTCCTAGCACCAGCACTCATGCCAGGGGTGCCCAGGACAGATGCTAAACCCATATGGCCACCGCAGGCCCCGGGGAAGGAGCCGAGCAGCCTCCTGGCCAGAGATTCGAGCCCAGGGAGATTCACCACCCCCAAACAAAACGGATGAACTGGCACAAGGCTGGGTGAGGTTCTCAACCCTCTGGGCTCCCAACACTGGGAGAAGGGAATCCAGGGCAAGTAATTCTGAGGCTGCATTCTGATTAAGATGACAGAAAATGTAGGAGTTTCTAGAAGGGCTTCGCCGACCACACAGTGACTGCACAAACCAGTTTTATTAGTTAACTGCCCGGGGCACTCTGGTCCCATGCTTGTCACGTGCTTCTCAGGCTGGCCCTGCCCGAGGTGCGGTGCTAGTGTGGCAAACAGGAAAACTGGGCTTAAGGCATTACCAGTACAGAACCAGGCCAGTTGCTAGGGCACATCCCAGAAAGATGACTTCTGGGACCAGGAAAGCCTCTGTCCTTGGGAGGTGACCTCTTGTGCTGGGAGGGTGGGCCATTTCTTCAAGCCCATCCAGTCAGACAGATCATCGCCAGCCCTTGAGTATTTGGACCTGGCAGTTAGTATATCAAAGGCCCCTACCAGACCCCGCCGAGGCTGCAATGTGGGGTCTGCTCAGCCCTCCCCAGGCAGCGGGAGAAGATGGAGGTACATGGAAGGCTGGCCAGGCTTGCTTGGTGGTCTGATGAAGTCCCAACCAGAGCTCAGAGCAAGGGGCAGGGAGCCTGCCGCAGGCACACATGGAGTCACCATTGTCCCGAGTGAAGCTCCTCGGGTGCTTCTAGTCCAGGAAGTGCTCCAAGAGGCAGTGGAGCCCCTCACTGCATGCCGAACCACTGCTCCTGGTCGGCCCACTGGGCCGCCTCACTGTCGCTCCCCTCCAGGTCCCCTTCTTCCCCACTCCCTTCCATGTCGTCCACATCCTCCTCCTGAGTGGCATCCGTGGGACTCTCCTCCTTCTCCATCTTCTGCATCCCCTCTAGAGACTTCTGGTCATTGGGGTCCAAACTAGGGGACAACAAAACAGAGGAGAGGCCTGAATCTCTGCCTTGCTTCTTGCCGGCCGATTCATCTAGCTGGCTGGCAGTGACATGAGCATGGTCACAGAGAAACTGCTAAATCCTGGCCTCTCTGGACCACCCCGCTTGCAAGGCTGGATCGAGGGATTCCACACTGGAAGTGAAAAAAGGTGTGTTTTCCTAATTTTTTGAGTTCTCAATTTGAGTTTTTCTCCACAAATCTCTAAAACCTTTTCATACCTACTGCCCCGAGCATCCTGCTAGAGGAGACTACCAGCTGTAACAAATCAAAGTGGCAAACAAATATTAAGAGAAAAATTCAAATGTACTCTCTTAAAACTAGGGGAGTTTTGAGCTATGGCATTACGAAATACTACTCTTCTGTGGGTAAATTGTTCCACATTCCTACGACACAATGAAAGATACCAGCCACAGATTTCAGCTGCCAACTAGCAACATGCTGCACCATGGAACAGACTTTTAGGCACTTGGGTTGGACCCAGGACTCGGGGCTGCCCCTACCCAGGCATCTGCATCGCGTGGGCCAAACCCTCCAAGGTTCAGCGCCTCTAGAACACTCATTTATTTGGCTTCTAAGCAATTTCTCCTCTTGACTTCATGACCACCCAACCCAGCAAGTGTCTCATCCTCAGCAAATCCCACCTCTAATGAAAATCTGCTATTTTATTTTTCCACTTGCCTCTGGACTTCCAAAAAGCAGCTAAAACCTACTCTGGACCGCTGCTCTTCTTTATATAAATATAGGTTGATCTATAACCTCTCCTGTCTCTGAAATGTTCCGTGCAGCTCTTGCCGCACCAGAGCTCACGTCCCCCAGGCCTCGCCGAGCCTTTTACAGGCTCTTGTGGTCAGGCGCCTGCCCATCTGCCACCAATAGCGCTGGGAGCTGTGGCAGCACCCGTGTTCACTGAGACGCCAGGCACACAGCGCTGCTCGGCTGCCTGCTCCTAGAGACTGGGTGGATGTGACCAGACCTGATTACACACAGCCCCTCACCGTGACTTAGACACGCAGACAACCCTGGAAGAAATCACTGCTGTATTAACCAGTATAAATACCACTATTTATTTCATATTTACCATGTGCCAGGCACAGTGCTAAGAGCTTTACATGGAATAATTATTTAATACCCCATGAAGTGGTCAGAGACAAGCGAATCTGTCAGTAACTTGCCCAAGATGAGAGTAAGGATAGCATTCAAACTCAGAACTCAGCTGGTCTGAGTGCAGTGGTGTTTCCAACTAACTGATCACAACCAGTCAAACTCAGAACTCCAGTTAACTGCTACAGTAGGTAGAAACATGGGAAAGTACTTACAAACTCTGATTTGAAAAAGCAGAATAGAAAATATATACTCAGCAAGCGCAAGGCCCTGAGTTCGATCCCGGCACCAAAAAAAAAACAAAAAAACAAAAAACCCAAGAAAATATATACTCAGTATAGCCCTATAAAAATATGTGTGTGGGCAAGGACAGAAGATCTACACAAATGAACACAGATGTTATAAAGGTGTGGGTTATGAGTGAAACAGTTCTTTAATACTGTTAAACTGAGAAAAAATCTTAGAAATCATGTTTTCCCAAATAATTTTTCTGCCATTACTATGATTGTTCTGTTTTCAGCTGTGGGCACAAAGTGTGTGCACGCTGCTGGAACTCCTGTCCACGGGGCTGCTGCCTCGTCCCTCCTCGTGACCTCCCCGTGGGCGGCATGGTGCCTACCTGAGCGCTATACTATACTGGTCCATGGCTTCCTGATACTCATTGACTGCAACAAGGAAATCTCCTAGGATGCGGTGCAGGACACAGTCGCTCTGGTTAGCCAGGGCATTCCTCAGCAAAGCAATTCCATCTTCGTATTTCTGTTCTCTGCCTGAAAAGAAAAAGACCCAAATGTCTTACTTCAACGTCATTTTGAAAATATATTCCCAGCTCAACTCATACGTAGAACTGTAACAACTATCACAATCTGATGACTTCTTAGCAGACATTCTCAAGGGAATGATGGTGTAACACAGCAAGAGCAAAGGCGTTTGAATTCTTATTTTGTCAGGAAACTTGCAGCCGATGTTCTGACTTTGTAACATGTTCATGATGGGGCTGTAATGCGCATCTCACTGCTGGGTGACTTGAACCACTGGTGGTGCACATATGATTGTCCCACGCATGGCTGTACCACTTCTGCCACCGATGGTTCAAGCTCGCAGGAATGTGTTAAATGTATTCTTAACCCCATTTTGAAGAAAAGGCCAAACTGCATTTTATTTGCCATGTTAGCCCAAATCCAGGAGATCATAAATTTCATAAGTCAGGACCAAAGGTGTATTCTTCATCCCACCATGTGAGGCCGTGCTGCCCTGGAACTCTGGCAGCAAGAAAACCAACACCAGACATGGGCTCTTGACCTTGGATGAGAACCATGAGCCAAAACAGAACTTTTCTGTGTAAAAAAACAAAACAAAACAAAAAAAAACAAAAAAACAAAACAAAACACTAGGAATGATGGCATGTGCCTGTAATCCCAGCACTCTAGAAGGCTGAAGCAGGAGGGTCACAAGTACAAGCCCCACCTGGGCAACTTAATGAGACCCTATATCAAAATTTTAAAATATAAAAGAGCAGAATGGTAGTTCAGGGCAAAGGCCCTGTGTTCAATCCCCAGTACCACAAAGATAGACAGATACTAAAGACATGAAGTCATTGGAAAATCCACATAGCTCCAAGCAGTTCCAACTGGCTAAAGCCAGTTAGTTATACTAGTTCGGGACAACTAATAACAGACAAAAAAGAGCTGAATAAGAATCAATCAATTTTAATTGGTCTCAGGCAGTCTAAGCAGGTCTAACAGTTACATTTTGGTTGTGCTAAATATAAACCAACTGTAGTAGCCTCAGACCTGCTACAAAAGACACACCCTTGTCTGGTCATCAGTAACCAGCTGGAGCGGGGAGTCCGACTGTGATTTGGTATTATAAATATTAATGATGAGGGGTTGGGGATTTAGCTCAGTGGTAGAGCGTTTGCCTAGCAGGTGCAGGGCCCTGAGTTCGATCCCCAGCACTCCCTCCCCCCAAAAAGCAAGGAAATACTAAGGATGAACTGGGCAGAAAATAAGATACTTACTAAGTAGTTCTGCTTTTTTCACCACAGCTTTAATGTAATCCGGCCTCTGGGTCAGGGCTTTATCTAACAGAGTTTTGGCTTTCTCTTGTGTGACTGGGTCTTCTAGACAAACAGTGGCTAGAAGGGTAAGAGTCTGTGCATTGGCACCTAGAGTTTTGTAAACATTGTTAGCCATGACCATTGCTTCTCGGATACTATTAGAGGCTAAGTAACATTCGATGAGACCTGAAAAAAATCAACACACCCAAGTTCAATCACATTACCATTCCAAGCCGTGCTTCCACACTGAGCATGCTCCCAATTGCAAACCTTCAAAGTTTCAGGCCAAGGGCAGGCCAGGGAGAATCCTCGACGGTGAGACCGGACCAAAGGCCACGCTGATGGAAAGTACTGTGAGGCAAGGCTCCTCCTCGGAGCACTTGCCTCACGAATGCGCCTTCTGCTGGAGAAGGAAAGGCAGCCTGTGTGCGGCCCACCTGAATGCTAAACAACAAATGTGATGCTAATCACTACTCTGCTGTAGGGCCAGAAGATGAAAGCAGTGAGAGAGGACTTTTCCGAGGGACCGAGGTTCCGCTGCCTCTTACGCCGTTATTTCCAGCTGTGTTCAGTCACCTGTAGGCTGAGGGAGGGCCAAAAGTGAATGTCTAATCTTACGAACTAAAGAACCTACTACCAAGCCATGTAGGAAGAAAGGTGGACTCTTCCATCCGAAACAAAAAAGCTATCACAAAGGCACCTGCTGAGGGCTTCCTTCCACTAGAAGGAGAGCAGCTACATCACCTGGGCCCAATACACTGAGATGGGCAGTCCATCCCAACAGCAAAATTCTCTACAGGGTCACTGCAATCAAAGTCAACTCAACTCCTCAGGCCAAGAAGTTGAAAACACAGGAAGAACTTTTTCGCATGATGCACTCATCAAAACAGAAAAACAGCTTAAACCCCAAACCCACACAATCCCTGGAAGATTTTCTCTACATACTCCTCCACCCTAGCAGCATTTATAACATTTGTGCACACTCTTCCACACACTTCGGTTACTTAACCAGAAATTACCTAACTCATAAGGGAAACATGTGAGGTTCCAAATACAGTTGTTTGCAACTACTTACTGCATAGTTTTACTTCCCTTCTAAAGCGCCACTGGAACTCTGGAAGGAAACTGAAAGACCGCACCTCACAGACTAGGGTACAGCCCCACAGCAGAACACGTGGCTAGCACGCCAAGGCCCTGGTTCAGTCCCCACCGCCACACACACCCACGCGCCCCCGCGCGCGCGCGCGCGCACACACACACACACACACACACACTCACACACATGCACACAGTACTTCACTAATGAGGGGCATCTACCAGCAAAGGAAGGGGGCACCACCGGAGATTGCTGAGGGACATAAGCAGCACCCGCCCCGATCCAACCTCCACACCACAGCCAGAGAGAAGGCGGCCCATGAGGCCTCCCTGGCCAACCAGGGAACATCCTGCACCCTAAATGCTCTGACAGCCTCAACCAAGCACTGTGGAAGCAGAGTTACCCACCAGCACCCGAGTCGGTGAAACAGGTATGCGGCACAAAGGAGTGAGTGTGACCAGTGCTCCCGGGAGGCCGGGGAAGCTGGTTTCAAGATCAAGGAGTCAACCTCAAACCAGATGCTTGGCTCCCTGGAGTTCTTTCAAGCACAAAATTAACCTCCTTGCCCCACACAAATCCCCAACAGGCACAGCCCTCTGGCTATATAAGCAGATCTGTTCTTTCCTCCAACATCCAAATTTTGTTTGTCAAATTTGAAGTTATCGTCCTGTTAAGAGCAAATCCCTTCTAGATTCCTAGGTTTATTTTTAAATTCTTACAAAAATATGTTTTAGAGGAACTGCATCTTGTAAGATCTATTTTAACATCTGTGACTGAGTCACCAAATGTTGCTGAAGCTGGCGCAGCTCCTTTGAACTCCTAGGGTCAGTTCACATGAACTTAAAACATTACATAACAAAACAAAGCTGGAGTCATCATGCCCATTCTGAAGGTCATGATGGACAGACTGGTCCCACAGCCAACGCTGCCTCCTGATGTGGAGTTGCCCTCTGGGCATTCTCTCTTGCCCAAATAAGACAACTGTGAAAAAGAACAAAGACGTAACCAAGCAGCCCAGCAGAGTGCCTGACAGAGATTCCTTTTTTTTTTTTTTTGGTGCTGGGGATCGAACTCAGGGCCTTACACTTACTAGGCAAGTGCTCTACCACTTGAGGTAAATCCCCAGCCCTCAAGATTCTCATTACACCTGGCCACATTTGAAAAAAAAAAAGGACAAAGTACCTACCCCAACTATCCCCTCACCCAAAACTACCCAAAACAACAACAACAACAACAAAAAAGGGTTCTGGTAACAGTACGGGGTGAAAATTCCAGTGAAAGCCCTTCTAATGTAAAATGCATAATGCAATAATAACTCCCACCCAAACCTTGAATGTAAAATACCTAATGCAGTAATTCCCAAACTTGTCTGCATACTGGCACTGGCTGGGACCTTCAAAAAACAGCAATGCCTATCTATCGGGCCACACACTCCATCTCCGCCCCGTGACCTGGCAGCCTGATGGTTAAAAGTTTCCCAAACGACTCTAATATCCAACAGTTGGGAAATGCTGGTCTGATGAACCCTTCCACCCGAGCACAGGTGCCTGCGGATTCACACTACTCACTCACCTTCATAACAATCTAAGCGACACGGCGCAAGCCTTATGGCCTCCCGAAAATGGATTATTGCTTCTTGGACTCTGCCCATATTCCTAAGTGCTGCTCCTTTAAGTAGTAAGGCTTGAACACTGTTACTATTCAGCTGAATGGCCTTGGCGCCTAAGTAGAGGGCTCGGGAGTAGCGTTTGCTATAGAAGCTATGACACCTGGAGGGGAAAAACATCAGAAGTTGATGGGGCTATGAAGAAGCTTCACCCACAAATCAAAGAGAAGGTCCTATATTTGATCCTTACTACAAACCTCACTCATGGCTATCACCTGTTAGTGAAAAAGCAAAGTAAACCAAAAGATCTACTAAATATTTCTCTTTTTTGTTTGGTTTTTGTTTCTTTGAGACCAGGTCACACTGTATAGTGCAGGCTGGCCTTGAACTCATGGTAGTCCTCCTGCTTCGGCCTCCCAAGTGCTGGGATTACAGGCGTGAGCCACCATGCCCAGCTGAATATTTACCTTTACAGCAGAAAGCTTGACATTGAAGGGAAAAATGATGGAAAAGAGTCTGCCGATCTGGATAAGTATGAGCCAAGAGACATTCGAAGGATTGTAAAACCTGCTCAATTGCAACACAGGTTTATGTACTTACATTTTGGGGTCTTGGGGAGCAGACCCAGGGCCCTCCACACACTAAGGGAGCCTCTATTATGGGGCCACACCCAGCTCTGAAGCCAACTGGGGCAGAGCCCCTCCAGCCCTGTCACTGAAGGAGCAGAGCTGAACACAGGCACTCACCACTGACGTCACCCTCAGCAGCAGGGTTAGTGGCCCTTTCTCCAAACAAGAAACAGACTCAGAGAGGCACACGTGCATCCAAAGTCACAGGGCATGATTTGATCCAGGCCTCATTAGCTCTTGAACCTGAGTTTGTAACCGACACCCTCCTGAAGAATCTACTGGAAACGGTGAAAGCAAACACACATACCCGGAGACCACCCAGGGTTCTGCATGCTGATCAGAGATATTGAAAAGGCGGCAGCCAAGGCTTTCCACATCCTCCAGCCGCCCTTCTCGTGCCAGGAGGTAGCCGTACACATCCATTCCTAATGGGAGGACACAATGAGAGGAGGTGCTTTCACTGCAGTAGCGAAGTCCTTGACAAAGGAGCAGGAACCACCACACAAGGCCAAAGCTGAAGTCCCGGCTGCTGTGGAGTTCTAGCCCTTTCCACCATCATGGGCTCCTCCCACCTATGTTGCCAATTTCCTAAAAATGACTATTAAAAAGCAAAGCCTGGGCTGGGCATGGTGGTGCATGCCTATAATTCCAGCACTTGGGAGGCTGAGGCAGGAGGATTGCTGTGAGTTTGAGGCCCACCTGGGCTACATAGTGATTTCAAGAAGGCCAACCTGAATTGCATAGCGAGACCCTGCCTCAAAAATAAAAATAAAAATAAAAGCCCATCTAAACAAAAAGGCAAAGAATAGAAAGCCTGGCCTCGTAATATGAAAACCTGTTATTTCCATGAAATGCCTGCCCCTCTATCTGTGGTGTGATAGACACAGCCATTCTAAACTCATAACCAGAAAAGGCCCAAAAAAGGCATCAAATACGTGTTGTCTCCCAGGAGCTCTTGGCAGTGAGGAATACAGTGGAAAAAAAAGCCAGGTTACTCTCAAAAGGCTGGCTTAGTCGAGGAAAGGCTTGCGGTTCATTCTGGAATGTTGTTCATTAAAGACTACCACCTCTTTCTCTCCCCAGCCCCCAAACCTTTCTTTACTCTTACTCATGGTCTGTATAAAGGGCCTGTGCTCACTATCGCCTGCCTCTTGCCACCATCCTCCATTCCTTGCTATCCCTCCAGACTCCCACGAAAACTCCTCTCAAGCTAAGATTACAGCATCACTCCTGCCAGCCCCTGGACTTGGGACTGAGCTTCCGACTCCACGCTGCCATCACCACCAGTCTAGCATGTCCACAACACCACTTTCATCATGGGTGCAGGCAGCCTGGAAAAGAGGACTAAGCACTGGCCAGGAGGGAGCCTTGTACAAACAAATTCATCGTCCCGTATCTGTTCCCATTTGCACGCTGGTCAAGGCCCCCTCCCTGCTTGGTCTCTCTAGAGTCTACAGAACTATTATTGTCACAAGGCATATTTCTCTTATGGCCTTTTTTGGGCCTTTACAAATAGATGGAGCTTATCTGATCTTAGTCCCGGCTATTCCTGAGCACTCAGGGTCCACACATGGCCAGTCACCCACCAGCCAGCCTGTGGAAGTCCCTGTCCTTACTCCCTCAGTGTAATATTCCATTGTTTGCTCCTAATTACTGCCTTTAATCACCCATCCCGAGATGGGGATTTATCTTAAGTGGTAGAGCGCTTGCCTAGCAAGCTCAAGGCCCCAAGTTCGATCCCTGGCACCAAAAGAAATAAAAATAAAAATCACCTATCCTCATCCTCTTTTTTGAGGGTTTCTCTTCTCTTTTTTTGACACAGTGCCTCACTCTGTAGTTCAAGCTGGCTTTAAACTTGCAGTGATCCTCCTGCTTTAGCCTCCTGAGTGCTGGGATTATAGGTGTACACCACCACATTGGGCACTTTATCCCTTTCTTAATAGGTATTTCCTTTTCCTTCTTAATTATACTAAGGACATGTAAAATTCCCTAAAAGGAGATTACGGTTCTGGGAACATCATCCAAATCCTCAGTCTGGCACATCATAAATTTATAATTCACAAGGAGGGGCTGTGACTCCCCCCAAAAGAAAAAAGCCAAATAATGGTGTGTGAGGAAATGACACTTGAATTCAAGCAAAAATAACTGCTCGAAATGGAATTACCAAAGTGTTAGAGAAATGTGCCAGGACCTAAAAGAAAGTAAAAGACTATAATAAATCTTAAAACTCTGCTCTGAAAAACAGTATCAGTTCACACTCTATCTCCTGCCCGTTTTTCTCTGATCCGCCACTCTGCAGCCCCTGTCCTGCCCCGAGAACGACTCACCTTTTATCAGGTAAGGATCCAGCATCTGTGCCTGCTCAAACTTGAGCACGGAGTTCTTACTGTCTCCAGCTCTGAAGTACAGGTCTGCTAAGCTTCCCAGCAAGTCCACATTATCACGCAACAAGGACTTTTTCTCTAGTGAACTTGAAGACATTGAACATTGAACCTCAGAATCTATTATAAACACTTAGTTGTCCAATCTGGGAGATCAACATATAGATACTATTTTCTCTTCTGTATTTTTCATAATAAAAAAGTTTTAGAAGAAACTGTATACAGTAGGTATTTTTATTCTGAGCTTATGGTTTTAAAGCAGTTATATTCCTTAGGACAGTAAATAAAGCAGATACTTTTCCCCACTTAAAAACTTTCTGGGTATGGTTTTTCAGAGGACAAATAAACTACATGGTATTGAATGTAATGTCATTCCTAAGTGACAGCTACTTATTACTCAAATGTTGACACTGTATCAAACAAAACCTGAGCTTGTTGTCCTAGGACTTTATCTGAATAAAAAGAAAGATCAGGTGCTGTGATCAACTGTTTGTAGGGAGGGGAGACCAGAAAGGTTTTCTTCTGGGTTTGAGCATGGCATACTATGGCAGGCTTTTTTTTTTTTTTTTTTTTTGTAGTACTGTATATTGCACCCAGAATTTCTCAATGAACTATCCCCCGTCCTTTCTTTTTTTGGGGGGTGGTGCTGGGGATTGAACTCAGGCTCTTGAACTTGCCAGGAAGGTGCTCTACCACTGAACTAAATCCACAATCCCTCCAACCCTTTATTTAAAAACAAAGCAAAAAAACTGAGACAGTCTCATTAATTTGCTAAGTTTTTGGCAATCAGGCCACTTTTGAAGGGGGATGACCTCTGAGTGCACAGAACTGAGGTCAGCCCAGTGTTACACTTTTATGGGTTCCCAACAGAAACGATTACGTTCTCAATCATTCAGGACATCATGAGAATAACACAAGCCAAGATAACTGACCACAGCACCAAGAAGTGTGTGTCTCGGCTGGGTGTGGTGGCACACTCCTATAATCCCAGCACTTGGGAGGCTGAGGCAGGAGGATGGCCTTCAGTTTAAGGTCAGCCTTGACTACATAGTAAGTTCAAGGCCAGCCTGAACTACATAGCAAGACCCTGCCTCAAAAAAACAAAACAAAACAAAAATAAAATGAAGTAAGTGTCTCATTTTTCTGTGCTGCTAATGTAAGCACATTGGACCTCCAGATAAGGGCCTCAAGAATACTGAACTAATGCTGTGGTTCTCACCAGATGGTGTTGATTGCTCTTGAGTTGTCACCAGTGTGCACAAAAGCATATGCCTTGATCCACACAGAGAGCCAGTCCAAATTAGGCACAGTCTGGATCACATTCATTGTCATCGATGCCACCTCTGCACCTTTTACAGAAAGGGACAGCAAACCTAACCCAAGAGAAAACAGGGGAAAGAAGGTGAGGCACATAATCCCTCTTCCACCGTGCAAGGAACAAGCTACACTTTCGCAGGCTACAAGCCCATCCCTTCCCTATTCTCATCAACATACATGTGACAGAAAGACCATAGTTTAATTTCTAATTTTTGGTGGTGTGGATGGAACACAGGGCCTTCAGCACGATAAGGACATACTCATCCATGAGCTATACCTTCAGTCCCAAAAGATTACTTAATACTTCTTGATTCAGTATGTGACAATGGCAGAGAATTTTTCTTGGTGGTACTGGGGATCAAACCCAAGAGTGCTCTACCACTGAGCTACAACTGCAACCCATTCATTTATTTATGGTTTTGTGTTTTGTTTTTTGTTTTTTTTTTTTTTTGGTGCTGGGGATAGAACTCAGGGCCTTGTGCTTGCAAGGCAAGCACTCTAACCACTGAGCTAAATCCCCAGCCCCTATTTATGGTTTTTTTGAGACAGGCTATGTAGTTCAAGCTGGCCTCAAACTTGCTGCGATCCTCCTGCCTTAGCCTTCTGAATGCTGGGATTATAGATGTGGGCCACCATGCCTGGCTATTTTATATTTTGAAAGAGAGACTCACTAAGTTGTCCAGGCTGGCCTCAGACTTGCAATCCTCCTGCCTCAGACTCTCTCAGTGCTGAGATTACAGGTGTACACCACCATACCTGGCTTGCAGGGAACTTTTGTAAAAAAAAAAATAGTTTTTTTTAAAAATCTATTCTAATGTACACTTGTGAATTGAGAACTACTATCTCTGACAGTAAATACTCCAGAAAAATGGCAGAAAATTATCTATACCTAGAATGGCATCCAGGGCTAGTGGGCACTGCCTCAATACTTCCTTGTAGCTGGTGACTGACGGGCGCTCCTGACCAGCCTTCTTATATAGGTTTGCCAGCATCATGTTTATCTGTATAAACAAAAACAAAGATCAGTAAAGTAAGTGCATCTACAAAGAAAATATCTCACCATGAAAAAGTTCTGGTTTTTATTACTGGCAAATCTACCTACAGCCCTGTGCAAATAAAAAAAGAAAAATTCCCATTCTTCACAAGAAGAAATTACTACCTTGCTTTTCCTAGGTCCTCCTAGCACTAAAAGGAAAATCACATTACCCTCTCACCTACTTAAACAAAAGATACATTCATGTGAGAAACATTCCAAAATTCTAATTACCTTGATTCTTTGTTGATCTTAAATCAAAAGATAAACTACTCTGGAAGTACTCAATTTAGCATATTTTAAATTCAATTAATATTGAGGCACAAGAAAGTGAGGAACTCTTGACACAGCCAGTTAAGAAAGATCAGATGGATTTTCCCTCCAAAAGAACTGATACACATAGAGGTGAAAGACTTGGCTTCTGACAATCAGACTAGTGGCTGGACGCTGGTCTTTCTAACATCTAAAGCTCTGACCCACACATACTGTCTGACTCACCCACAGAAGGCTATAAAAATCAAACTCCAGGGGCTGGGGATGTGGCTCAGTGGTACAGTGTCTGCCTACCATTCACAAGGCCCCAGGTTCAATCCCCAGCACCGTGAAAAAAAAAAGAAAAAATCAAACTCCAACTGACCTCCAGAGGAACAAGGATCCAGAGATTACCTACACATTTAAATCCAGTGAGTGGAGACATCTGCATTTTAGCACAATTTAAACATGTAACTTAGTAAAGCAATCTTAAAACAATCCTTCCCAAATACACAAAAGGAGTAATTTGAGAAAATCTAAAAGTTCCATAGAATATAGAAATTACAGGGGAGGGATAAATGATCTTAATAGTACAAAGAGAAAAGCATATTGTTCCAATTTAAAATTAAAAGATCCTTGCCACACACCTACAATCTCAGGATTTGGGGGGCTGAGGCAGGAGGATCATTGCAAATTCAAAGCCAGCCTGGGCTATGTAGTGAGTTCAAGGCCAGCCTGAACTACATAGCAAGACTCGGTCTCAAAAATAAATAAATTGTAAAATCAATAGATCTTAATACAACACAGTAATAGGGCAGGTCATTAACCTAAGGGAGCAGTCAACATAAAGGCACAAAAGAAAAAAGTCAGCCCTCAATATAGTGGTTAACTCAGTTCACTAATTTAATTTGTCCTATGATTTTGGAAAAGACGGCTACGTTTGTGTTTGGGAAAGATGGCCACAGTCATGTTTGTTGCCAGATGCAGAGTTTACAAACAAAAACAAAATTTTGCCAAATGCTTCCTTTTTGTGTGTGTGTGCTGGGGATCGAACTCAGGGCCTTGTGTTTCCAAGGCAAGCACTCTAACCATTGAGCTAAATCCCCAGCCCCAAATCCTTCTCTTTGCAAACCAAACTGTTTGCAAACAGAAGCATTCCCGAGGTGCCACTGTACTGTATCTTCAATTATCTGGGGCTTGGCTTGCCAGGTATTTACTCAAGAGTGACTCTTTGGAAAGGATCAAGATATGCTATATGCATATACTAATTCCCCAAAACAAACATCACTATCCTGTATTACAAACAAATACTAAAACAGAGTAGTTCTGAGTCAGGTGAAATGCCTCATGCCTGTAATCCCAGCTGCCTGGGAGGCTGAGGCTCGAGGCCAGTCTGGACAGCTTAGCCAGACTCATCTCAAATTCAAAAAAAGAGCTGGGAATAAAGCTTAGTGGTACAGTGCTTGCCTAACATGCACAGGCCCTCGGTTCCCATCCTTACTACTGAAAAAAAAAAAAAAAGAAGAAGAGTGGCTCAGAAGAAAAACAACATCCGTTCCAATTACAGACCTACATTATAAAAAGTTTAGTACAGCATTAATCTACACTAATTCAAGCAATGAAATAACACTAGAGATAAAACTTTTTAATCCTTCCTTTACTGCTTGTTATTAACAAACTAGTGGACCATCTGTCTCAACAAATACCAAATTTCCTTTAAACTGCTCGACTGTCACTGAAACAGTGAGTTTCAAGCACCACCTAGTAGGAGGCTGGAGATTTGACTCAGTGGTTACATGCCTGCCTAGCAAGCACAAGGCCCCGTGTTCAATCCCCGGCACCAAAAAAAAAAAAAAGAAAAAAAAGTACCACCTAATGAAAAAGTCAATTCTTTTTAAAACAGATCTTTACTTAAAAGATTATAAAGCCATATTCTACCAATTACAAAGAAAGGCAGTCATCATTTTCTAAAAACTGAGGGGGTAATTGTATGTTGGTATGTTTACTTTTAAAAAGTTGAAGATGGGATTGGGGATTTAGTTCAAGTGGCAGAGCACCTGCCTAGCAAGCTCAAGGTCCTGAGTTCAATTCCCAGCACCTAAGAAAAAAATAAAAACAAAATAAAAACAAAAAGTTAAAGCTGGGGATTTAGCTCAGTGGTTAGAGTGCTTGCCCTGCAAGCACAAGGCCGAGTTCGATCCTCAGCACCAAAAAAAAAAAAAAGTTAAAGATTTACCAAGATATAATAATCTAACACTGGAATTTTCCTTTCAAATATGAAATAATGTGTGGAGATGTTCAATTAGACATTATTTTGACTCACGTTCTTGTCCTTTACACACACTGAGAAGCCAGTTAATTACCTAACAGACAAGAAAGAAAACTGTAAATATTATAGGTTTATTTTGAAGACACACATTTGCTTGTTCCTGTCTATAAGAGCTCTAATGCAAGGAGGATATGTACTCCTAAAAAATAGACTCTTCAAATCCCTTTAAGAATGATGGCTATATAAGCATCAAGCATTGGATGCCACAGAACCAAGTTTCTCTGCATTCCTCATTGTCTAAAATATGTCCCCAAATACCTGCAAGTCATTATGAAGGAAATTATGGTGTATTTCTAATAAAACACTTAACAGTATCATTCAATGGTTATAATAAAAATAGTTTATGAGCCAGGCATGGTGGTGCACATCTGCAATCCCAGATACTTAGGAGGCTAAGGCAGAAAGGGAGTTTGAGCTTGACCTGGGCGACTTAGTAAGACCCTATCTCAAAATAAAAAGAATAAATAAAAAGGGGTGGGGATATAGGTCAGTAATAGAGGTTGTCCATGGTGTACAAGACACTGGGTTCAATCTTCAGTACCACAAAAAAGGCTTCTTCTAAAAGAAAAACACATTAAGTATACCAGCAGATACTCCTCATATGGGCAAAAAATTACCCTAGGGTAAGAAGACTTCCCTAAAATACTAGAACACAATTTAATATATAGCATCCAACTAGGCACAGCAATACACATCTGTAATTCCAGCATTGAGGTAGGCTGATACAGGAGAATTTCAAGTTTGAGTGCCACATGGGCAACTTAGCAAGACCCTGTCTCAAAATGAAAAATAAAACATAAACAAAAAGCCCCAGAATTCAAGTTTATTAAGAGATAGATCAGTCCATTATATATTTCCAAGTGTTTTTAACAGAAGGCACCAGCATAAAATATACCTAGGAAACAGTTCTAAAACTCAGAAAATAAGGCTGGGGCTATAGCTCAGTGGTACAGCATGAGCGCAACATGCTTGAGGCCTTGGTTCCATCCTCAATGCACATGCACACACACACCCCCCCAACATTCAAAATAATAAATAGTTCCTTAATATAAGGAAGTGCTCAAATAGGTTCTCATCCAGTTTGGTTACCTTTAAAACCTACCAACATTTAGATGAAGTACTAACTAACTAAAATACATGTGCTCCCTATTGCTTAGATTCCTTGTGGTTTTTTTTTTTTTTTTTTTTTTTTTTTTTTTTTTTTTTTTTTTTTTTTTTTTTTTTTGGTGCTGGGGATCGAACTCAGGGCCTTGTGCTTGCAAGGCAAGCACTCTAACTACTGGGCCAAATCCCCAGCCAATTCCTTGTGCTTTAAGGGTAGGAGGATATATACAGACATCTTATTAATAAAATTCCTTACTATTAAACACAAATTGCACACAAAGGTTTTTCAATAAAGTAAAAAGGACAGGTGACATGAGAGTATATGTCAGAATATTAAATACTGATATGCCTTCAACCCTAAGACCAAGGACTTAAATTGAACTTAGAAAGAAAATTTTTTGATAGACATCCAATCTACTCTTTCCAGAACAGTACTTTAAAAATTATTTCCAAGGCAGCCAAGTGTGGTGACACATGACTGTAATTCCAATACTCGGGAGGCTGGAGCAGGATGAGTAAGTTTAAAGCCAGCCTGGACTACATAGCAAAACCCTGTCCACTAAAAATTGTCCAGTGTGTGCAAGCCTCTGGGTGTATTATGTGGGCAGGATGGCTAGGAATGTAGCTCACTGGTAGAGTCACATTGGTAAAGCATTTCCCTAGCATGCATCAACTCATGGGTTTGATACACAGCACACAAGAAAAAAAGGGTATTTTTACATAAATGAACTCATTTAGTTTCCACAAAAGTTAATAGAGAAAACACTATTACCCTCACCTTCTAAATAATGGGGGAAATAAAAGAAAGCTCAGAGATTAGTAACCTGCTCAAGTTCACATTGCACATAGTTCTTAAGCCCTAACCTCTAAGACCCTTGATCTTCTGATTTCAGTTGGAAGTATTCTTTTCTATAATAGGATCCAAAACAAATGCAAATATATATTCCACAAAGAGATCTTGCAAGTCTTGACTTTGAAAAACAAAAGAGTAAAATCATTCCCATTATCAAATCGGTACTCCTATGGAATGCAAAAAAATGAAGCTCTAAAAAAGTGTTTTTGGGAGGCTGGGGATTTAGCTCAGTGGTACAGCACTTGCCTAGCAAGTGCAAGGCCCTGAGTTTGAGCTCCAGCAAATCCCCCCACCCAAAAGTGTTTTTGGGGTTGAAGATTTAGCTCAGTGGTACAGTGTTTCCCTAGCAAGCACAAGGCCCTGAGTTTGATACCCAGCACCCAAGAAAAGAAGTGCTTTTGCCACCTGGAAGTTTTTTGTTTTGTTTTTGTGGCACTAGGGATTGAATGTGGGGCTTTTAATACTGAATTACATTCCCAGCCATTTTTTTGAGATAAGGTCCTGCTAAGTCACTGAATTTCCCAAGTTGGGCTTAAAGTTGCAATCCTGCCTCGGCCTCTGAGCGCTGGGATTACAGGCGTGCACCAACATACCTGGCTGTGCAAGTGTTCTGCAGATCACTATTCCCTATAGTAAGAAATAAAAAAAGAATATGCACTTGTAGTATTGCTCAGCTATCATTTGCATCAGCTGAATTTTAAAGGTCTCTTAAGAATGCCACTCATCCATCTCTCTCAACCCCTACTCCATTAACAGAGGAAGAAAGTGAGAACTCGTGTCCTGAGTAAAACGCTCAGATGGACCTCCTAATACAGAGAGAAAACATGGGGAAGGAGGGTTGGGAGAGCTGGAGAGGAGAAAAATTCAAAATAATCTGTGATTTCAACTTACTTTGGGAGTTCTTTGTCTTGAGGGGATCCCATCAAGTATAGCAATGGCATCTTTATCTTGTTTTAACATTGTATAACATTCAGCCATTTTGTATTTCACTTCAATTTCAGATGGAAGACACTAGGAAACAAGGAATACACCTCTTCAAAATGTGTGGCATTCATTCCGTGTCTCTTCAGCATGGCAGTTCTTCAAAATGTTAAACACAGAGTTACATAATCCAGGAATTCTGCTCCTAGGTAAACAGTCAAGAGAACTGAAAATATAAACCAGGCAGGGTAGCACATGCCTACAATCTCAGCACTTGGGAGGCGGAGGCAGGAGGATCATCACACACAAGTTCAAGGCTAGCCTGGGCTACACAGTGAGCTCAAGGCCAGCCTGAACTACCATAGCGAGATCCTGTCTCAAAAAAAACCCAAAAGAGAGCTGAAAACAGATATCCAAAAAACACTTTGTACACAAACATTCACGATGGCATTTTTCATGGGCAAAAAGTAGAAACAAGCAATGTCCTTCAACTAATGAACAGGTAAACAAAATGTGGCATATCCATACAACAGAATGTTTGGCAGTAACAGGAATAAGGAGCTGATTCATGGTGTAACAGATCAACCTTAAAAATAACACACTAAAAAAAAAAAAAACAAAACAAAACCAAAAACACACTAAGTGAAGGGAGGCAGACACAGGTCACATGTTGTATGATTCCACTCACACGGAATGTCCAGGGTGGAAAGAGGAGTGGAAATGTGGACTGAGTGTTAAAACACATGGAATTCTCTTTAGGATAATGAAAATTTTCAGTGATTAGACATATTGATGGTTGCACAATCTTGTGAATATGTCCATTAAATTGCACTTTAAAAGGCACATGAGCTATACATCTCAATTATTAAAAAATTCCATCTGGGCACAGTGGCATAAGCATATAATCCCAGCACTCAGGGAGACAGGAGAATACCAAATTCAAGGCCAGCCTGTGCTATATAGGAATCCCAGGCCAGCCTAAACTACAGAGTGAGCCTGGCATGATGGCGCACACCTATGATCCCAGCACTCGGGGTGGGGGGGCAGAGGTGGGAGGATTACCCCGAGTTCAAGGCCAGCCTGGGCTACATCGAGATCAAGGTTGGCCTGAACTACATAGCAAGACCCTGTCTCAAAAAAGCAAAAAAACTACCGAGTAAAAACCCTGTCTCAAAAAAATATAAAATAAGCCAAGTATGGTGACACACGCCTGTAATCTCAGCACTTGAGAAGCTGAGGCAGAAGGATTGCAGCAAGTCTGAGGCCAGCCTGGGATACACTATAGTGAGTTCAAGACCAGCCTGAATTACATAGCAAGACCCTGTCTCAAAAGAAAGTAAGTAAATCTGGCATGGTGGCACACACTTGTAATTCTAGCATTTGGGAGGCTGTAGCAGGAGGATCACTACAAATTCAAGGCCAGCCTGGGCTATGCAGTGAGTTCAAGGCCACCCTGAACTACATGGAGAGACCTGTCTAAAAAAAATAAATAAATAAAATAAACAAACAAATAAAGATAAATCCATGATGATTCAATGTATTCCTATGAAAAGTTTTGCACAGTGCTTGACATATTGAATACTAATTAAATGTTAGCTATTTTTATGAATGATTCTATCTGAATGATATACATGACTTCTAGTCAGTGTCAGAAAACAAAGATTTTACATAAAAAGAAAGACAAGATGAAGAGCAATCCTTCAACAGATTCTTGCATCTAAGTAGTTTCTGTCTCTTCAATCAGTTCCCCTTTAGCCACTTTTTTTCACCATCTTTTTGTCTAATCTTAGCCATCTTCTAATTTGGTTCTGTCTTGGGACTCAGGGCTTAGCTCAATGGTAGAATACCTGCCTTAGGAATGCATGAGTGCCTGGGTTCAAGTCCAGCAATGGAAAAAAAATTTTTTTTTAAAATTTTCTCCAAAAAACAAATGAACAAAACCAAAATTCACATTGTTTTCAATTACCTGACTTTGTGGAGTAGATGCAGAATTTCCAGTTGAAGGTCTCACTTTAGAAGTTTTGCTTAGGGCTTTCTTCTGCTGTAAAGCCATGGTATACTTACTCACAGCATTCCGATATTCCTTATCATGAAAGAGAGAATCTGCATGATATACCAAAAGCTGGTACTTCTGAGATGGAGAGAACAACTCACTAGAAAACAAAGAAAGTAAACCCCGTACATGGGTTATTTTGAAATGTCAGAAATAGCACCTTAGTGTTCATAGAAGCCTAGCACAAAGTCTAGTACGAGTTAAATACCTTACACACTGGTCCCTAAAATGAGATGCATAAAAGCCAAACTAGGATGTGTCCTAAATAACAGATTTAAATAATATGGTTGCTTTCTTACTTCCTAAAAAAGCATGATACCTATCAATAAAATCCACTAATACAGAGCTATACAATGAAAACATAATACATCTTTTCCTCTTCTTCGCTAATCCAAGCCATCTTAACAGTCTATTATCCATCCACAAGGTTGTTTTTGTGTGTTCTGTGGTACTGGGGATTGAACCCAAGTACTTGCACATGAAGTACTCTATACCTGAGCTAAATCTTCAGCCTTCCTTTTTTTTTTTTTAAAGGTCTCACTAAGTAGTTTAGGTGGCCTTGAATTCACTACATAGCCCAGATTGGCCTTGAACTGCCAATTTTCCTGCCTTGGTCTCCCAAGTGCTGGGATTATACCACACCAGGCTCTAACCCTATTTATTTATTGATGGTACTGGAGATAGAATCCAGGGTCTTCACACTGAGTTATACCCCCAGCCCTTCTCTTCACTTTGTTAAATTTTGAGGCAGGGTCTCACTAAATTGCTTGGATGCCCAAACTGGGCTCAAACTTGTAATCTTCCTGCCTCAGCCTCTCAGAATGCTGAGATTACAGGCATGAGTTGCCATGCCTGGCTTTAAATTTTATACTGAGACAGAATCTCACTAAATTGCCTAAACTGGCCTCAAACTTTTAATCCTCCTGCCTCAACTTCCCGATCAGCTGGGATTATAAACATGTGCCACCATGCCCAGCTAACATGAAGTGTAAAATATAATAGTGACAAAGGACAGTAATCACACTGTAATATTACTACAGAAGGTTTGAAGACCTGAAAAAGAAAAACTTCACCACTTTGAGTACAAACTTGAAAACTCCTCAAAAACTGAAAAAAATGCTGATACAAGAATAAAATAGGGGGGGGGGCGCGGAGGCGGGGCCGCTCCGGGAGCGCGCCTGGCGTCTGGGTCTCCTGCACGGTCGAGGTTTCCCGCCGCCGCCGGGCGCGAAGCCAAGCTTGGGGCAGGGACGCAGGCCACGTACGAGTAAGAGAGTAAGTCCCAGTTCCGATGGCTCTCCCTCCATGGGAGCAGAGATCACGGCGGCCCGGCAGCGAGGGAAGCCAGGAGCCAGCGCACCTTTAGGGGAAGGAGTTTAGGGGCGCGCCGGAGGCCTGTCTTTCCTCCTGGACAGGTTACCACCAAAGAACATCATTCTGGTCTAGGGGCTCCAGTTTCTGAAGCTGAAAAAAACCAGAATACTCTCCAGCTAGAGCAAGAAGTGAAAAACCAAGATAAATTCATCTCCACACTGAAATTACAGGTCACTTTTAGTTTACATATGTATTTCTCTTGAGTTAATTTGGGATGAGAACCTATTTTAAAACAAGAAGATGGAGAATAAATAATTATTGATTCAAAAAAAAAAAGAATAAAATGGGATAGCTAATAGGATATGGTCAGTGGAAAGGGAATTAGCCTTGTCTGAATAAGTCTATTTTTATTTTTTAATTTTTTTTATTTAGAAGACAATTTATTTTTATTTATTTATTTTTTTTTAAGAAGACAATTTAAAAGTGCTGAAAAAAGGGGGGAAAGGGAGATGATAGATACTCAGTGAGTAGGGAGCATTCGAAAGCAAAATACTCCTGAATACGTCTATTTTTAATCTTAGATACCTGTAAATTGTATCAGCACTTAAAGCATTCTTATCTCCTTGAGTCTCAGAGGAAAAAAGACAATGTAAGAACCAGCATGTTTCAAAACTATTTCTCTAACCTTAAATAGTGCTCACAAGCATTTTAAGTCCCTGGCTACCATTCTCTTTGTATACAGTGCTGGGGAACAAACTCATGGTCTCTACATGCTAGGCAAGTGCTCTACCACTGAGTTATATATCTCGTCCTGGCCACCATTCTCTTTTTTTTTTCAGTGCTGGGGATCAAACTTAGGGCCTTGTGCTTGCAACACAAGCACTCCTAACCACTGAGCTAAATCCCCAGTCCCTGGCCACCATTCTTGATAAACTCCTATTTTTTAACCTCCAATTCTATTTCTTTCATATTTCCATAAGTTCAGTGCTGGCAGCTAAAAAGTGAATCAGAGAATTATAGACAGTTAATTTTTCAACAAAAGAAGATATATCAAGATTAGGTACTATAAATTAGTGGTTGCTGGAAGAGGGATTGGGGACTGGTTGGTAATAGACATAAGGCTTCTTTTGGGGGTAATGAAAGTATTCTGCGTTCAGCGTTGTGGGAGATGCCTGTCATGTCAGCACTTGAGATGCTGAGGCAGGTGGATCTTGAGATCAAAGCCAGCCTGGACTACATACTAAGACCTTGCCTCAAAAAAAAAAAAAATCTTCGAAAACATTCTGGACTTAGTGGCAATGGATGTACAACCCTGTGAATACACTACAATCTTGTGTACAACCTTGTGAACACACTAAAATGCATAGAACTGTATTCATCTTTTAGGATGAATTCAAGCTGGTGGCACATGCCTGTAAATCCCAGCACTCCGGAGGCTGAGGCAGGAAGATCGCTGAAGGTTCAAGACAACCCGTACTACATAGTGAGTTCAAAGTCAGCCTGAACTACATAGTGAGACCCTGTCTCAAAACAACAGGTGGCCAGGCATGGTAGCACACACCTATAAACCCAGCACTCAGAAGGCTGAGGCAGAGGGATTCCAGGAGTTGAAGGCCAGCCTGAATTACATAGTGAACTCCTGCCTCAAAAACCAAGCTACAATGACAACAAAACAAAATATTTAACAACTGATGAATTTTGATCCCTGGCACCAAAAAAAAACCCCAAAAAACAAAAAACAAAAATGATGAATTCAATGGTATGCAATTATACTATATGTTTATTTATTTTCACGTCACAACATTGTATATTATATATATTGTACATTCAAAAAATTCAGAGCTGAGGACATAGCTCAGTGTACAGCGCTGGCCCAGCACATGTGTAGCCCTGGATTTAGGGTTCTTTTTTTTTTTTTTTTTTTTTGCTGCTGGTGATCAAACAAGGGGCTTGTGCTCGCTAGGCAAGCACTCTAACCACTGAGCTAAATCCCCAGCCCCCAAGGCCCTGGGTTTGATTCCCAGCACAAAAACAAACAAGGACAGACAGGCTAAACACTGGATATAAAGTTAGGAATGAAATTTAAGGAGGGAAAGGTATAGTCCAGATGATTTAAGGTCTATTCTGACTCTCAGAGTCCACATATTTAATGAGAAATAAGTATTTCATACTCGGATAAACATATTTGCCAGGTATGGCAGTGCACACCTATACTCCCAGCTACTTGGGAGGCTAAAGCGGAAGAATCACAAGTTCAAGGCCAACCCAGGCAACTCAGTGAAACCCTGTCTCAAAATAAATAAATAAAAAGGGCAGGAGATAATGTAGCTCAGCATCTCCTGGGTTCAATCACCAGTACTGCAAAAAAGAAAAAGAGAAAATATTACTATATCCACAGAAAACATTCAGATATTTACATACTGTAATATACTTGCCTATGTATGCACACATAAATTATCTTTGGTATGACACATGAAAAATTTAATACTTGTTGCCTTTGAAGGAAAACAGTGGCATGAGGTTCGAGACTCAGGGGCATGTAATTCTAGCACTCAGGAGGCTGAGCAAGAGGATTGCGACAAGTTCAAGGTCAGCTGGGACCACACAGTGAGTTCAAGGCCAGCCTGAACTGCACAAGACCCTGGCTCAAAAAAAAAAAAAAAAAAAAAGACTCAGGGACAGAAACAGTGTATGTACTGATTACTCAAAAAGTTTCAAAATAGCTCTTGCCAGACTGCTGCCAGTCACCATCTTGGACATGAGTCCAGCGTTGTGTGCAACTCATTAGGCTGACATGGAATTCATTGACAACACCATCCACAAGGTGAAAGGCCCCGTGCACAAGGCAATATGCTCACCCTGTTGGAATCTGAGCGGGAAGCAGGAAGCCTGGAGGTTGCACTGAACTCAGCTGCTGAATCCTGGCTATCAGTCACCTGGCCCTTGGGATTAATTGTGACTCCTAAAGCATTTGTATTGCATGTAAACTCAAAAAAAAAAAAAAATTCAAACTAATAAGGTCAGAATTCAAACACCTCTTGAAGCTAAGAAACTGCCAACCTAACCTAATATGAAAAAGCATACACCAACTAAACTGTGTACAGCCAGAGAATCAAAGTGCTTCAAGCTATCTTGTAACATCTTCAAGAACCAAAAGTAATGACTATTGTGTTAATCCCAATAATGGAAACTGCATATTTTAAACCAAGAGTAATGACTAGTGCATTAATTCCCAATAGTGGAAACTGTATGCTTTGATATATCATTTAGAACCAAATGAAGGGCTCCAGAATAAACACAGAAGGCTGACAGAGAGCAGTGCTCCTTACTGTCAACAGCAAGTGGACAGTGGTAAAAACGATGCATCTCACTACGAGGCCCAGAGCGCAGTGATAGAAATGAAATGGGGAGAAGTAGCTGCATTTGGGCACTCACAGGCCTTTCCTTTCTGACTCAGAGCAACTTCCAGAGTCAGTCAAATGCAAATGGGAACACACAGAGTACAAGATCCCATTATAATCCCATTTGGAAGAACACTGTCTACTCCACTCCAAAGAATAGAGAATCTAGCGTCAGAGGGGATCAGGGTCCAGACTTTGCAGTTCCTCCACTTACTAGACGCATGAACTTGGTCAAAGGGTACTTCACCGCCCTGAAACTGTCCACATTTCCTTAGCACTTTCGGTGACTACACACAGGCACTGCGCTTCTTTAATATGCTAAGAGTGATGCAGAGAACAAAACAGGGCCGTGGGACAGGAAAGTAAGTGGGAGAACAGGACAATTTTGGTCAAAGAAGAGATCTCTGCGAGGGACATCTGGGCTGAAATCTAAATGAATGAAGCAGCAAAGCACCAGGAGCAGCAAGTGTAAAACGCCCAGATTTGAGAAGGCGCTCTGACAGCGTCAGGAGACGGAATCGGAGAGCCAGGCGGATGCCAGATGCTGGGCTTCGGGAGCCCCGGGAAAGAACTGCAGCGCAATGCGGGAATTCAAGCCAAAGAGGGACACACACGCAGGCTGGAAAAAGCCCTGAGCTTCGTCTAAGCTCAGTGAACGGCAGTCGTGAACACAAGAGGAGCACTGCTCCTCCAGGTCGCGCCAGTCCTTCGCAGGCGCCGCTCCCGCCCAGCCCGAAGGGAGGAAGCGGGCGGACCCTCGCGATGCACTCAGCGGAAAACACCGATCTCAAATGAGGGACGAAGGCCCCCAAAAATCAGAGGAGCGAGTTTCTACGAGCGGCAGCAAGGAAACGTCCTTCGGGAAGGGGCCAGGAAGGAAAGACAGCCCAGCGAGGTGACAGTCGCTGTGTCCGGCTACAGGAGCCTCAGGAAGCGGACCCCGTCGGGAAGCCCGGGCGGACCTCGGAGCCCCGCGCTGGCCGCGTCCGCCCCGCGCCGGCTCCCGGGGCGCGCATGTCGCGCCCCAAGGCGGCTGCCCCCGCAGAGGCGCGAGCTGAGCCCGGAGCCTCAGCGGGGACCCGCGGTCACTGCTTGCCACCTGCTCCTCCCGCACCACCTCGGCGCCCGCTCGCAAACCGCCGCGGCTCGCTTCAGCCCAGGCCGCTTCCCCGCCTCGACTCACGGGTTATTATTACTCATCGTAAGCAGCAAACTGCTGAGAAGCCGCACGTTGGAGTGCAGCCCCGCGGCTGCCATGTCTCGCACATGGTCTATCACATTCATCCTGCCAGGTAAGCCCGCCGACAGCGGCGATGCAACGGCGCGAAAAGCCGGTAGAAGATCTTTTAGGGAAGATTCAAAATGGCGGCATCGCCGGGGTCCATCGGTCCACACGTGGCACCGCCCCTAAGAATATAGGTAACTACTGAAGTGCCTGAGTTTTAAAAAGTTGCCTACGTGCCCCGCGGCCACGTGAGGCGGGTTGATTTGTTGTTTTTACGCAGAATTATGTCATCGTCCTAAACTACAAACTTTAGGGCTAACAGTGGGACAAAAGGCACTACAGTAGGAATACCTGCTCTAGTCTGTCTCAGAAATTAATGATAATGTACGGGCATTTATAATAAAAATATAGTAAGGTGCAAGAAATATTTTAATCAGGCGCCGAAGGCAGACTTAACAGCTTGCACCGCCGCGCATGCGTACTAGGCTGAAGGCGCCACGCCCCCTCCTCTGGTATTTAGTGTTCCTGTCAGATTCAGGCATCTCGCTTTGCATAGATTGCTTGGTGTAACAGGGATATTTCACCCTATGAAATGGCTCCCTAGATCAGTGGAAATAAAGGATAAATTTTAAAATGAGGTGGTGCCTGTATGAACCAGCATTTGTCTCGCACAGTTAATATTTCAAGGAAGTTAACATGAATTACTGCGTTGGATGCTCACGAACCAACCTATAAAGTTGAAATTGTCGTTCCCTCTCACAGAGGAAGAAACTGAAGCTATTTGCTTAAACTTGGGGCTCGGGTTGTGGAGAGTCGACTTATAACGAGACGTTTACGTGAAACAAAATTTTCCTTGTTTCTTTTTCGACTGTGATTATTACCCGTTTTCTAAAATATAGAATGCTTCATAAATTTGCGTGTCATCCTTGCGAAGGGGCCATGGTAATCTCTGCATCGTTCCAATTTTAAGTATATGTGCTGCCAAATTGAACACTTATTAGTAGTTTAACTTTAGGGTTATTTTTGAAATAATTTTGTAGCAGAGAGGGGATGTGAAAATGAACAGCTCTGAGTATCAAATATACCACATACACCACTGTATCTGCCACACCTAGAACAATGCCCGGTACATGGTAAGTACTATGTGAATGTTTGCTATTATACTTTTTATACACTTGAAATATTTCATAATTAAAACCACATCTAGAGCCAGGTGTGGTGGCACATGCCTGTAATCCCAGCACTCAGGAGGCTGAGGCGGGAGGATCACTTCAAGTTTGAGCCCACCCTGGGCTACATAGTGAATTCCAGGCCAGCCTGTACTAGTCAGTGATATCTTTGGTCGAAAAAACCCCAAAACAAAAGCAAAACAAAACAAAAAAACCCGGAAGAACACTTATACTAGCCAAATAATGGAAACAATTAAAATGTTCATCAGCTGATGAGGCAATAAAACGTGGTTATATTTGTACAGTTTGACACTATTCAGCAAAAAGAAAGAGCTGATCATGAAACATGAAAAATAAACCTCAAAAATATTGTTCTAGGGTTGGGGATTCAGCTCAGTGGTAGAGCGCTTGCCTAGCAAGTGCAAGGCCCTAGGTTAGGTGTATGCAGATGTATGCGGAGATGTACGCAGAGGCAGGAATAGCTCTCTTGCCAAGGGCCCCTTCAGCTCAGGGCCCGTCCTGGCATCTGCCCTTGGTGGCCAGAGGGGATGAGAAGGGGCTGCTGAGGGGGTGGGAGGAAAAGCAGGGTTGGGCAGTGCTCCGGGTTCATAGTAAGGGCCTGTAATCAGCAGACGGTCAAGTAAGCTAAGAAACAGCCGTAGGATTGAGCGGTGAGAGGTCGCTGGTGACCTGGACAGGAGCATTTTTGATAGAATGGTAGTCAGGAGAGGAAGAAGGGAGGAGGCAAATACGAGAGTGTACAGGTGTACAGGTTGGAGTTTTGCTGCAGGGTGGTGGCTCTCCAGGGCGGGGCTGTGTCCCCGGAAGACTTCTGGGAGTGTCTTGTGGAAAAACTTTCAGCAAGTAACGATCTAATTGGCTCTTATTAGTAATTCGTGAATTGGGCAGCATCTCATCTAAAGATGTCAAAGGTGCTCTAGAAGCCCAGTGTGGTGGAACAAGCTTGTAATCCCCATGCTCAGGAAGCTGAGGCAGGAGGATTGCCTTGAGTTTGAGGCCAGTCTGGGCTACATAGTGAGTTCGAGTCCAGCCTAAATGAATGAATGAATGAATAAATAAATAAAAAGAAGGAAAAAAAAGAAATTAAAAAAAGTTAAAAAAAAAAAAAGGAGGAGGAGGAGAGGAAGGGGTGCTGTGCTAAGCAGAGGAGCTTGGCTTCAAAGGTGGAAAACGAGCCCAGCATGGTGGTGCACACCTCTGATCCCAGCACTCTGGGAGGCTGAGGTAGGAAGATTGCAAATTCAAGACCAGTCAGGGCAATTTAGCAACTTATTGAGACCCTGTTCTGTTTTGGCCAGGACTGCTGGGCCTAGTGCAGGACCTCAAGCCAAAGCGACGCCCACCACCAATCCACCTGTCTGGAGAGTGGTGCAGAGCAAACCAGGGCTGCTGCTAGACATCCTGTACCACACACAGCACCCTCCCCAAGTGGGGCGGGAGTTTAAATTTAGAAACCTCCATGTCCAATCCAGAATGGCGTCACCTGGGGTTTGAGAAGCCTGGCTGTAAAGGAGGTAGCAGACAGGAGAAGGAGGATCCTTTCTTAAAATGGGAGAAATAACGTGTGTGCTGATGGAAATCAGAGAACGTAGCACTGGCGAAATGTTGGGAGAAAAATTGATAACTCCTAGAAAGACAGAGTGTAAAACATACACACAAAGTAAGTATGAAGCAAAGTGTTTACAGGACTATCCTTCTTCTCTGTTTTGTTCATTTTTTTAACCATCAGCTAAAAATAGGAGAAGTTCTCCTACCATTGGTACCGTTAACCTAATGTGAGTCAACTGCAGTGACTTTAATATTATTTAAGGGCACGTATGGTATTAAACTCACTTTGAGCTGGGTGTTGTGGCCGCACACAGGTCCCGTGGAGGGGTGAATTGAACACATTAGAGGGATGATTTATAAATGTAAATGTCCTGTTGCACTGCAGTTCAACTCTAAACGTCCAGCAGCCTCTGAAGAATGAAAATCTTTCCCAGACGTCTTACATATTTTTCTTAGATCTGTTCTTTGTACAAGGGAAGAAACATCACCCTTGTGAATCGCCCTAAGGGAAACATTACTTAACATCCCTAAGTGTCTGCTGGCAGTGATCAACTTCTCTGCAGTGGAAAAGTAACTTCAGGACAAAGAATCTGCCTTGACTGGACGGAAGAAGTTGTATTGTCTTTCCAGTCGACTTTGCCTCTTTTCAGTGGAGAGGGCCGCAGGACGACATCTCTGGGGGCTCTGGGATGTCCAGATTGGCCTCTTGCATGTAAGGTGGACAAGTGAGGCCATTCAGACACACACACAAGAAGCAGGAGGGCCTGCCGGGTCAGAGGTCGACCCTAGTTATGCCTGCTCTCCCTGCAGAATTCATTATAGCACACTCTGTGATGCTTGAGAGTTGGGTGAGGAGGGCAAAGTAGAACAGACCTATAATCCCAGCTATTCAGGAGGCTGAGCCAGGAGGATCATACATTCAAGGCCAGTATGGGCAATTTAGCCAGACCCTCTGTCAAAATACAATTTAGGACTGGGGATTTAGCTCAGTGGTTAGAGTGCTTACCTTGCAAGCACAACAAGGCCCTGAGTTCGATCCCCAGCACAAAAAAAAAAAAAAAATTTAAACTGGGCATAGTGGTACATACCTGTAATCCCAGCACTCTGGGAGGCTGAGGCAGGAAGATCAAAAACTTGGAACCAGTCTAGGCAATTTAGTGACTTACTGAGATTCTGTCTCAAAATATAAAAAAAAAGGAAAATTCATGAAGCATTTCATACTTTTGAGATAAATTAGATGCAGAAAGTTAAATATCACATGGTTTTTCTTATATGAGGATAATTTAAAAAGCAAAATAAGGGGCTGGAGATTTAGCTTAAGTGGTAGAGAGCTTGCCTAGCAAGTGCACAGCCCTAAATCCATCCCCAGCACCCCCCTAAAAAAAGAGCAAAATAAAAGATAGATGATAGGAAACAGGAAGATGGACTTTGTGGAGATGGGAAGGGGATCCGGGGATGAGGGAGACAGAAGGGAAGTAAAAAGGAAGGAAAAAAGGGTCAAGATGAGATCTGTACCAATTCCTCACCATGACCGCATTCATTATGTATCACAAACATATACTAATAAAATAATTTAAACAGTAATACAAAACAGCCAGCTAGCAGGTCAGGGCCAAGTCCCAAAGGGAATTCCAATGTAATGACAGCTGGTGACTTTTAAAAAGCACTGTGAAAGCCTGAGCTAGAAGAGATACTTGTGTAACCCTGCTCCCTGCAGCGCTGTTCTCAATAGCCCAAAGGTGGCCACCACCCCCGTGTCCATCAACAGAGGAGGATACACAACGTGGTCTAGACGCTGTGGAACAGTATTCAGCAGTAGAAACGATGATGGCCCCTGCACGTTCCAACATGGGTGAACCTCAGAAACATTACCTTCAGTGAAAGAAGCAGACACAAGAGGACAGACAATCGCTGGGCGTGCCGGTGTATGCTCGTAATTCCAGCACTCGGGAGGCTGAGGCAGAAGGACCACTGTGAATTCAAGGCCAGCCTGGGCTACACAGTGAGTTCAAGTCCAGCCTGGGCTACATAGTGAGGCCCTGTCTCAAAACTGTTAATAATGTAACATGTGAAAAACCACTGAGTTTCTTTTTTCCTGGCAGCACCAAGGATTGAACCCAGGGCCTCGGACTTGCTAGGCAAGTGCTCTACCACTGAGCTACATTCCAGGCCCACTGAGGATGTTATTTTATTTTTTTTGAGGATGTTATTTTATTTTATCTTATTTAATTTGTGGTACTGGGGATTGAACCCAATAAACTATATCCCCACCCTTTTTTATTTTTTATTGTGAGAGAGGGAGGGTCTCTCTGAATCAGTAAACTGCCCAGGCAGGGATTACAGGCATGTGCCACCACGCCTGGTTTAACAAACTTAGTTTATTAAATCGTTTTACAAAATACCATAAACCCAAGTTTAATACTCAAATAAGAGAACTTCCATGTTGCTTGATATCAGTAAGCACTTGTTTTCACAGGCACACAAATGTGTAAGGAGGTTGCAATACCATTACTGGTAATCACTGCCCAAGTTACACACACACATAATGTCTGGCACACGTGGGTTCCACTGGACTGTGTGTGGCTCTCCCTACTCAGCCTTTTGTTGCTCTCTAAGCAATCTGCCTGAAAGCAATGTGCAAGTGAGTCATGAGAAACACTGCTAAAAATCACATAATAATGTTAAAAGTGCCCCCATCTATTTTTTTTTCCTTTTTGATTTTTAAAGACAGGGTCTTGCTAGATATCTCAGGCTGGTCTTGAACTCACTATGTAGTCCAGGCTGGCCTTACACTCATGGTGATCCTCCTGCCTCAGCCTCCTAAGTGCTGGATGACAGGTGTGTGCCACCACACCTGGCTTCATGTATCTTGTTATACACATTTTCCACCCAACTGCTAAGGTCTTGGGGAGCAGAGACCACATTTCCATTTCTTTTTTGGGGGGGAGGTTCTGAGGATCAAACTCGGGGCCTTTCGCTTGCTGGGCAAGCACTCTACCACTTGAGCTAAATCCCCGACCTCTCACATTTTCAGTTCTTGTGCATCCTTTCAATAACTGGCATAGTGCAACGAACAGCAATGTCCCCATCTTGTTGCACAAATATGGCACTGAAAATTGAAATGTGGCACAGTGACCATCTGATCTAGTCTGTGACGGCAAGTGCTGGATTCAGACAGACTCAGGTTTCATTGCCAATTCTGCCAACTTCAAGAGTGTGAGTTTTCGCAAATTATTTAATTTTTGTAGGCCCTGGGTTCCTATGGGAAAAGGGGATAATCATGTATTTGCCACATGAGGATCTTGCAAGGGTTAAAAAAATTAAAAGGGCTGGTTGGGGATTTAGCTGAAGTGGTAAAGCACTTGCCTCGCAAGCACAAGGCCCTGAGTTTGATCCCCAGCACCAAAGGAAAAAAAAAAGATTGAAAAAATAGTGTTGGAACTGGGGTTGTAGCTTAGTGGTAGACACCTTGTTTAGCACACACAAGGCCCCAGAAAAAAAAAGAGAGAGAAGTGTTTATCACACTGCCAGATCACCTGAGTTAAAGCAAAGCGGAAAATCCCGATGGATGATTTATCTCGACATTAACACAGAACAGATGCAGCCCTGAAATTATACCGTCCTCATGGAATGGTCTTCTCGACCTCTATAAACAAAAATGAAGAGGAAACAAACCAAATGGCTCTTGGTGTAATACTATTCCATTCCCTTCTGGAGACAGCTCCAAAATGTTTTAAGATCTTCACTATTAATAATTTTAGAAACAAGGACAATTCAGAATAAAACAATGCATGTAAATCTTGTTCAAATATTTCCAGGTATTATAATCTTTCTACACATGACAGTAATTAGTGACAAATTAAAATGATGAATATAATTAGATGCTTAAGAAAAAAGGATGAGGTGGCTGTCATCCTGAGACTGTTTTAGGCTGAGTATTTTTTGTTGTTTTTAATTTTTTTTTTGTTGTTGTTTTTTGTTTTTTGAGGGAGGGTCTTGCTATGTAGTTCAGGCTGGCTTCAAACTCAAGGCAGTCCTCCTGCCTCAGCCTCCAAAGTGCTGGGATTACAGGCATGCGTCATCATGCCCCGCTACTTTTATTTTTTGTTGTTTTGAGACAGTGTCTCACTGTGTAGTTCAGGTTGGTTTTAAACTCACTATGTAGCCCAGGTTGTGTTGCTTTTTTGAGACAGGGTCTTGTTATATAGTTCAGGCTGGCCTTGAATTTGCTGTGTAGCCAGGTTGGTCTCAAACTCATAATCTGCCTGCCTCAGCCTCCCAAGTGCTAGGATTATAGGTGTGCACCACCATGCCTGGTTTGGGACCTTACTTCAAAACTGACTCTTTTTTGTAAACTCAATAATGTATGCTAAAATATCTTTCCATAGCTGGACATATGAAGTCTATTATTATGTTTAATGGCTGCATCATATTTAACTTTATGGATGTATATAACTATGCAACTCCTTTTTTTTTGGTGCTGGGGATCGAACTCAGGGCCTTTTGATGCAAGGCAAGCACTCTAACCACTGAACTAAATCCCCAGCCACTTGTGCAACTCTGTATCGACAGATGGTTGAATTACTTTCAACTGTATGTCTTCCCAGCATCGAATAGTGAAGATGAATTACTGAATCAAAAAGAATGAATAGTAAAAATCTGACAGAGGCCGAGGAAGTCCAGCTCAGTGGTAGAACTGAGCTCAATCCCCAGCACCAGAAAAAAAAAATCTGATAGCTATTACTAAATTACTTTCCCTAAAAAGATATATACCTTGTAATGATTTTCTTTTAATGTCACAATTACTTTTTTGTGGGGGGGGCAGTGCTGGGGATCAAACTCAGGGCCTTGGGCTTGCTAGTCAAACATTCTACCACTTCAGCTAAATCCTCAACCCATTTTTGGTGTTTTGAGGCAGGGTCTTGCTGTGTAGTGCAGGCTGGCCTTGAACTCACTGTGTAGTCCAGGCTGGCCTCGAACTCATGGCAATTCTCCTGCTTCAGCCTCCCTACATTTTGATTAAAGTTGTATTTTCTCTCCTTCCTTCCTTTCTCTTTCTTTCTTTCTTCCTTCTTCCCTTTCTTCTCTTTCTTTCACGGGATCTCACTGTGGAGTTCAGACTGGCTTTAAACTGCAGGTGACCGTTTTGCCTCGGCCTCTCGGAGTGCTGGGATTATAGGCATGTACCACTATGCCCGGTTTAAAACTGTTTTTTTGTTTTTGTTTTTGCGGGGGGCGTGGTGTGCTGAGGATTGAACTCAGGGGATTGCGCTTTATGGGCAAGCGCTTTGCCACTTGAGCTGAATCTCCAACCCCTAAAACTGTATTTTTAAATCCATTATACTTCTTTTTTTCCCATTATACTTCTTCATGTAAAATCTATTTTAAATCCTTGGGAAATGGTTTTTTGTCACATGTATGAAAAAACAAAACAACAGTTGTCCGACGCGAGGGGAGTGTGAGAAGCTGATTCTGCGCCCCCTGCTGGTATAAGTGGAACAGGCCCACAGTAAAAGGCAGCACAATTAAAAAACCAGTCCTCCAATCCCCAAATTGTTAAGAACAAACCTTTAATCTTGAATCCCTGGCTTCTTTTTCTTTTTTTGACATGTTCTGAGTCTGTGACAGAAGTTTCAACCCAAACACCAAGAATCTGATTTTAATTTATTTTATTTATTAATAGGTTTGTTTTTTTTTGAGACAGGGTCGCATTTTATAATCCAGGCTGGCCTCAAACTCGGGACAATCCTCTTGCCTCAGCTTTCTCAGTGTTGGGATTACCAGCGTGAGCCACCATGCGCAGCTAAGAATTTTAGATAAGAATTTTAATTGGAAAAAACCCAACTCATAAACACAATAACAAGTCTCTTCTCTTTGTTTTGTTGTGTTTTTGTTTTTTGAGGCAGGGTCTCGCTATATAGTTCAGGCTGGTGTCAAACTTTCAGTGATCCTCCTGCCTCAGCCTCGGGGATTCAACTCGGGGCCTCGAACATGGTAGGCGAGCTCTACCCAAGCCGCACCCGCAGCCCCTGGGAAGTTTTTCCCATCAGCACTTCCAGGTATGTGGACTGTGGTCACTCGACTGACCCGTCCGATTCAAGCCTTCAGTGAACGGGCTCAGCGGCCTGAACTTGTACATAAAATCATGTATTCAGCCATAAAGCCAGAAAGGAAAAGGTCTGTAGCTCCCCAGAACATTGTAACGCTTGTCTTAATAAAATCTCAGCTCCCCTCCTTGTCCTTTGCGGCACAGCACAACCCGGCAGCGACCACCTGGTGAACGCCTGCCCCCTTCCAACCTCCCCACTGCAGAGGCCAGCAGCCTCAAATCCACGTCTTCAGCAGGTTTTCCAACAAGGGTAAAGGTGTCCTCAGCTGGGTCCCCTGCAGCCTTCTTGTCCTGCTTCCCGATTCCAGCCAAAACTAGAGACGGGAGCCACCTGGAGACTGGGGATGGCAGTCACGTGCAAGGTGAGGTGGAACAGGAAACCGGGAGGAGCTGGGTCCAGGCAAGTCCTTAAACGGCTCCGTCCTGGAACTACTTTCTTCCCGATTCCAAAGGAAGATGAAAGCCCAAGGCACAGTGAACTGTGTTTTCTGTACTTTGGGCCAAATATAACCAACCCCACAGACACTAAAACAACAGCCTCCTACACACTCAGAGGTGTTGTGTCTGAGAGATTCAAGGTGCTTCCTTGAGTGTCCCATTTATAGCATAAATGTACCAGGAAACACATGGTCACAGACATTTTTGGAAGAACTCAAATAATAGATACCTCTATCAGCCAAATAATGAAAACCTTTTAAGTAATAAAACCGGCCAAATACAAAAATAAGTGTCACATAAGGATGATCTAGTAGCTCCAGAAATAAACCCGTGCATTTATGAACAACTGTTTTTTCCCAGTGCCAAGGATCAGCGCCAGGGGTTTGTGCATCCCAGGTCAGCGCTCTACCCCTCAATAAATCCCTGCTGTGATGGCCTGCTGATTTGTGACAAGGAAGCTAAGACAATCCCATAGGAATACCGGAGACTGTAGTCTTGACAAACAAAAAAACCCCAAAACCCCAACAACAATACATCAATAAACAACTAAAGAAAAAACTAAATGGGACTTCACCAAAATTAAACATTTTGCCGGGTATGGTAGTGCATGCCTGTAATCCCAGCACTTGGGTGGCAGAGGCAGGAAGATTGCTGGGGGTTCCAGGCCAGTTTGGGCTACATAGTGAGCTCAAGGCCAGCTTGAATTACATAGCAAGACCCTGTCCCAAAAAAAACAAAAAGAGGAACAAGTTGTTTTTTTTTTTTACTTAAAAGGATGTCTTCAAGAAAGTTTAAAAACCCCACAGAAAGTAAAAATTTTGCAAATTATGTATCTGATAAGGATCTAGTACTTGGAATATGTAAAGAACTTCAACAATTTAACAACAAAAGACAAATAAGGGAAGTGAAAAATGAACAAAGAACCCAGGTTTAGTGGCACACTTGTAATCCCAGCACTCTTGGGAGGCTGAGGCAGGAGGACCACAAGTTTGAACCCAGCCTGGGCAACTTAGGGAGACTTCGTCCCAAAGAAAAACAGAAGCAAAACAAAACAATAAAACAAAACAAAACAAAACCAGCTGAGGATGGGGCTCATTGCAAAGGCCCATGGTTCAATCCCCAGGACCCTCTCCACACACGCATGCGCACGCGCAAAGGCTTGGAATAAACATTTTGCCAGAGAAGATGGGTAAGTAGCCAATATCCATATAAAAAAAGCTCAACACTTATTAGAGAAATACAGATCAAAACCACAATGAGATTCTACTTCACATCTATTATGACAACAAAAAACAAGTATGGGGGGGAAATTAGAACTGTCATGTTGCTGATGGGAATGTAAAATAGGAAAAATATTCGGCAGTTCTTCAGAAAATTAAACACAGAACTCATATGACTTAGCAGTTCCATGCCTAGCAATATAACCAAGAGAAATGGAAACATGGCCACATAAAAATTTGTACACAAATGTTCTTGGCAACATTCTTCATAATAGCCAGAAAATGGAAACGAGGCAAATGGCCATGGATAAATACAATGGTGTCTATTCATACAATGGAATATTACAGTCATAAAATGGAACGAAACGCTGCTATATGCTACAACATCCATCAATTTTGAAGACAGTACCTTAAGTGAAAGAGACCAGATGCAAAAGGGTAAATGTTGTTTTGAGTCCACTTCTATATTAGCCTGAACAGGCAAATTCAGAGACCAAGGGTAAATTAGGAGGCTTGGGGATTTAGCTCAATGGTTAGAGTGCTTGCCTAGCAAGCGCAAGGCCCTGAGTTCAATCCCCTGCACCCCAAAAAATAAATAAATAAATAAAAGTAAATTAGAGGTTACTGGAAGCTTAATGGTTATAGTTCCTGTTTTGTGAAATTAAAGTTTTGGAAACAGTGGTAACGGTTGCGTGGCCCTGTGGATACAATTAATATCGCTAAATTATACACATTGTAGCCGCCACAGCAGCCACTGAAGAACAGCAGCCGGGGTTGTGCGGTACCACATGGCCAAGGGCCTCAACAAGGCAACCAAGAACGTGACCAACTCAAGGCCCAGCCGCTGCCACGGGCGCCTCACCAGACACTTCAAGTCCACACGGGACGTGATCCCTGGAGCCACTCAAGGTCTCTAAGGGCAAATGGCCCTCATGTTCCTCAAGAAAGGGAAGAACATCCGCCCAAGAGAAAGCGTGGTGGGCTGAGCAATGTGCTGCCGCCATGGCCATGAGCAGGCGGCTGCAGAGGGCTGAGGCCCCTCCTCTGTGCGGGATAAAACTTTGCAGAAAGTAGAAAAACAAAAACAAAAAACCCACATTGTAGTATGTATATTTTATCCCAAGTACACAACCACCAAAAAAAAGGAAAGAAAAAAGGAAGTACTAATACAGGCCATAGCATGAGTAAATTTTGAAAACATGGTAAGTGAAAGAAGCCAGAACCAAAAGGTCGCTATTCTATGAATCCGTTTACATGAAACAGCCAGATTGAGACAAGGAGCAGCCTGGTCCTGGGCAGGGCAGGCAGAGTCCAGGCGGGATGGGGCACCTTTTGGGGATGACCCAAGCGTTCTGGAACTGGTCACCACAGTGAAACTTTATACTAAAACCACGAAACTATATACCTACTACGGTATATGAATTTCATCATCTAAAATTTTTTAATTGAATGTCAAAGATAAGCAATGAAGTTATTAGAAATTTATTATTATTTTTATTAAGCACCAGCTTAACACTGTAGAAAGTTTCAAATCACCTTGGATAACCCACCTCCCCTCCCGTACCCGAACTGTTGATCAAGGGCTTTCAGGTGAAGACAGGCCCCTTTCTCCTTCTGTACAAAGCTGCATGAAGTAAAGGCGAAGGGCTGCGCACATTGTGCTGTAAACACCGTCCAGCTCTGGGGACGGCAGCTGCCTGGCTTGTCACTGCCCCGGGCCCGACAGGCTCTTGTTCATGAACTGTCTCTTCACGAAGCAGGTCCACCACTGCCAGAGAGGCCAGAACAGAATGGAGAGCACAGTCAAATCACAGTGCAACCTCAAGAGAAGCTCAGAATTCAAATCATGTATTTATTTAGGTACTGGGGATTAAACTCAGAGCATTCATGCTTGGCTACATCCCCAGCCCTTTTTATTTGTTATTTTGAGACAGGGTCTTGCTGAGTTGTAAGGTCCCCAGGCTGGGCTTGAACTGGCAATCCTCCTGCCTCAGCCTCCCAGAGTGCTGGGATTACAGGCATATGCCACTGTACCCAGCAGAATTCAAATTTATTTAACAATAATATTTAATACTAGTCCAGCTTCTCTTATATTATTAGCACACATAAGCTGGCCATGGTGGCGCAGGCCTGTAATCCCACCATTTAGGAGGCTGAGGCAGGAGGATTGCTGCAAATTTGAAGCCAGCCTGGACCATTACATAGTGTGTTCAAGGTCAGCTTGAATTACAGAGTGAGAACCTGTCTCAAAAAGAAAAAAAAAAAACACATATAAAATTTTCTAGATGCACACTCAAAATTATGGTAAGGCAGGGAGGTTGGGGATTTAGCTCAATGGTAGAGTGCTCACCTAGCAAGTGCAAGGCCCTGAGTTAGATCCACAGCAACCCCCACAAATTGATAAAGTACATAAATGTTATATGGTCAGCTCTTTGTATCTGCAGGTTCTGTATCTACAGAGGCAGGTGGATAGACTATCTGGGGGAAAAAACTGCATCTATACTCAACACGTGTAACCTTTTCTGCTTGTCACTGTTCCCAAGTGATATAGTAGCACACGTTTTCACATGGCATTTCTGTTGTGTGAGGTATTATGAGTACTCCAGGGATGAGTTAAAAGCACAAAGGGAGACGTGTGCAGGGGACGTGCAAATATGCCATTCCACAGATGCAGGTCCCCAGTGGATACCGAACAGTGACTATATATCAAAGATATCTACAAAAAACCTGTTCTCTGGATTTATAATACCTCAACATAAGAACATAATGAGGGAGACAACTAAAATATCCTTACTAGATGCAATTCTGTTCAGTGTGATCCAGTCAATTATTACTTACTAGGTACACACTCAAGTTAAACAACAGTGAGATGCAGCAATTAAAAGTTTCCTTCTTTCCTTCCTTTTTTTTTTGCAGTACTGGGGGTTGGATCCAGGGCCTCGCACATATTAGGCAAGTGTTCTATCACTGAGCTATAGCCTCAACGCTTTTTACTTTTTTTTTTTTTCTTGAGGCAGGGTCTCACTAAATCGGCCTCAAAATGGCAATCCTCCTGCCTCAGCTTCCTGAATAGCTGGGATCACAGGTGTGCAGAGCATGCCAGGCTAAAAGTATTCTTGCAGTGGAAGATCTCAGAGCATTCATGGTAGCCAACAAGCTAAAAGGTGAATTACCAGTTAAACAGGCAAAGAAAAGGTTTACCTTGCTGGGTTTATCATTCTGAGGGTCAAAAACTTTTTCACAAAGTCTCAGTCCAGTCTCTTGCCTTAGCTGCTGTAGGTAGGCTCGCATCACTTCTAAAACAGAATAAAAAACTTGAGCCTTGAGCCTGGCTGCTGGTGTGGACACTGACCTTGGCAAAATATCTTGATACATTCAAACAGGATAAGAAAAAGTGATGATAGTTCAAATGGTTGATTCATTCTGGTCTAAATAGTTCTGTGCACATTACACTTGCTACCAAGACTCTTTTGTGAAAATGACTAAGATAGGATCATGTATACCCTGACCATCCTACACTCAATCCGCAACCCAATAGAGGCAAGAAAAGGAGGGGGAGAATGGCAAAGGAAGAAACTCTTCTTACGCCTCAGAGAAAGAAGACAGACATCCTGTTCTTACCATCTTCCTGTTTGTTTGCAGGTTTGGCATAAATTGCATTTAGTGGGAAACCAGGCTCTCCAGGAATGGGAAAATTAGTGATTCCCAGTGTATACATTTCTTTTTCTCCTTGACTTTTGGAATTGCACTAAAAAAAATTAAAAAATAAAAAAAATAAAAATTACACACACATACTTGGGACGCTGAGGCAGGAGGATTATGAGTTGAAGGTCAGGCAAGGCCATACAGGGAGTTTTAAGCCAGGCTAGACTGTGTAGGAAGACCTTGTCTTAAAAACACAAAAACAAAAGAAACACATGCATATATTTTTACATGGATAAGGATAATAATATCCAGATTATAATTTTTTAGTTTAAGCAGCTAAGGCTGGTTTTTTAAAAAAATTATTTTAATGGTACATTTTAGATGTACATAGTGATAACATTCATCATAGTAAGGCTGGGTTTTTTTTTTTGGTGCCCTTTTGAAATTGAGTATATCCCATGAGTCCCTTCTCAGAATGATGCTTCAAATGAGTAAAACAAAATAATAAAATTACAAGAGAAACCAACTGTAGTGAAATACAATAGTTAAAATAATAACCTAATTTATGACACAGTCACACATATACTCTTTATAAAAGTACACAATAACAAGTTGTAGTAACTAAAGCTTGAAGTAGTGATATGTGAGAAAAAATTTCAAAATATCCTTAACTCTAATGTAACATGACAACAGGGATTCCTTAGGAGAAGAAGCCATAGACGTTGCTAATCCCACTGTGGATTGGGGGCTGCATTCCTGACTGAGGTTACTGCTGGCCAGGTGTGGTGGTTCATGCTGGCAATCTCGGCCCTCTGGAGGGTGAGGCAAAAGGACCACAAGCTTGAGGCCAGCCTGTACTACACAGTGAGACCGTCTCAGAAAAGAAAAACAAAACAAAGCAAAACAAAAAATAAATGCTATATTTTAGTTAGAGGCTACTGGAAAGAAAAATGCAATCTCTTCCTACTTAACTTCATGGACCCTTGAATTTTTTTGTGTGTGTGCTGGGAATCGAACTTAGGGCTTTTGGCTTGCTAGAAGGCATGAACCCTTGAATTTTACCTTTGGATCCCTAAGCCAAGATAAATACTGTCAAGATTTCTGTCTTCAAAAATACATGTTAAAAAAAAAAGAAAAGAAAAAGAAAAAGATAAAGATATGTAAAGCCTTAAAATGTCCCAAATCTTTTTCTGGCCAGCATGGAGGCACATGCCTGTAATCCTTGCTACCTCGGAGACTAAAGCAGGAGAATCGCAAGTTGAGGTCAGTCTGGACAACTTGGTGAGACCGTATTTCAAAATTAAACAGAACAGGGCTGGGCAAGTGGCAGAGTGTTTGCCTGGCATGCGGGAGGCGGTCGGTTCAGTCTAAAACTGGGGAAAAAAAATCACTATCCCGAACCGGGCGTGGTGGTGCATGCCTGTAGTCCCAGCACTCAGGAGGCCGAGGCAGGAAGATCACCATGAGTTCGAGGCCAGCCTGAAGTACATAGTGAGACTCTGTCTCAAAAAAAAAGAAAAAAAAAATACTATCCTAGTTTTTGTGTTGGTCAACTACATTATGAGCCCAGAACCACATTCACATTTTCTCTTATGACCAGCTTATAAGTCAGAGGAAATGTTTTCTACTTGTCCTTAAAGTCAAAAAACTCATTTGGCTGGGGGGTAAACACAGATCAGTAATTTGTTCTCCCAATGAATGATCAAGTTGATGATTACCTTTTGGAGTTTCTTTAGACACTCAGAAATGTAGAGGGTTATATATATCAAAGTCCTGTCAGCTTCATTCTACAGGGGGAGAAGAAAACTTAAAAAGGAGTTCTCACCCAAACACAGCAATCAGACGCAGCGAATGAATTCGGTCTCTGATTTCTGGCTACCTCCTGTAAACCCTGATAGTCCGGCGACTCCAGCGTCAGAGTCCCGGTGCCCAGACGCCCAGCCTGCTCGAGTCCCCGCCGACAGGGTGCCCTGGCTGGCCGGCTGGCCAGGCTCAGCTCCCCTCCCAGGGCCAACAGCCCACCTCCGTGCGGGGTGGAGACTCAACAGAGCCGCCGGGAGACCCGAGGCCCACCACAGGGTAGGTTAATGCTCCAGAGCCCTCTCACTTTAGGGTCTCTGCCAAGAACAGAAACACTCATTACTCAAAAGGAGGAAGCGATTACTTCACATGTGACACGTTCTTGAAGGACTCCATGAGCCCAACATCTTGACCTAACCAAAAGGAAAATATGAGGTCAACACAGATTGATCAAATCTGGCATGTACTTCAAGCCCAATTTTACACAAAATCATAGTTGGGGGGAAAAAAAAAACAACAACCAAAAAGCTATACATTTCCCTCTTTTTAATGTATGATACTGGAGAAAGAATGAAATGTGGCAGAATTATACTTATTTACACCTATTATAAACACAACATAGATCATGCATTAGATATAGAAAACACTCTGTAACATCACAGGCTGTTTAGATTACAATCTCTGGTCAAGAATCTACAAATAGCACTTGATGGCACACAGATTTGGCTGAGGCAGGAGGATCGCCATGAGTTCAAGGCCAGCCTGAACTGCAAAGCAAAACCCTGTCTCAAAAAAAAAGAAAGAAAAAAGAAGAAACTTTGTTTTTCATTTTCTCCCCTCTTTGTCTGCCATTCCCCACTATCTGAAACCAAGAGCAGAAGCAGGACAAGGGCTCAGGGAAGGGCATTTCTCTACTATCTAACAGAAGTCTCTACTGGAGTCTCTGGTTCTCCAACTCAGGTCCATGACACAAAAGTACAGTTGAGTATCCTTTATCTGAAATAACTAGAAGCAGAAGCATTTCAGATTTTGGAATATATGCATAGATTTTACCAGCTGAACATCTATACTTCGAAAATTGAAAATCTAAAATGCTCCAAAATCTGCAACTTTAAAAACTTTAGGATTTTGGAATACTTCAGATGTTTTCAAAGCTCAAGGGTTATATAAAAATACAAAAGAGCACATAAGAGTTTCTGGTTGTGAGCTAGTCCTGGCACCTAGTAGATGGGACTGGCACATAGTAGATGCTTAATTAATACTGGATAAATAAAATGGATCTAGACATGGGGTTGGCAAGCTTTCTCTGGAAAGGCTAGAAAGGAAATATTTTAGGCTTTGTGGGTCATACAGTCTTTGTCACAATTACTCTACTGCTGCTGTGGTGTAAAGCAGCCATAAACACTATATAAACAAATGTGAACAGCTGTGTTCCAAGAAAACTTTATTACAAGAAATGGCAGTGGGTCAAAGTTGCTCCCTAGGGATGGTATAGTTTGCCAACCTCTAGTATATATTTTGGAGAAAAAAAGGAAACTAATATTTACAGAGTCTAACATTAGGCATGCTCTAGAACTTAAAAAAATCACACTCTCAGTTCATTATATCTACTCCTGCCAGCACCCTTGACTGCATGGTAGATAGCTCCAGCAGAAAACTAAAATATTACAAGCTCTGCAATTTACCTTAATTTCATAGTTTTTGAAGAATACATTGGCCTTGAAGTAATAGATGGCTTCATCCACAATATCTGTATCTTTTGCTAAACAGGACACAGGGAAAAGAAAGAGGGCAGAGGACATTAGCCAAATGCAAGGACTAATTACCTACAAAAGCCATAAAGGAAAAAAAAAAATCCAAGCTTCACCGTCAAGAGTCTTGGAATGGTAAAAGAAAATAAGGCTGCTGAAATAGTCTCAAAAACTTTCTAGAAAAATAAGGACACACCTATCTTTACAGTTTTATTGTTTCCTAAAAATTATACATATTCATTAGAAAAATAAATTTAGTAAGTAAAAAAGAAATTTTAATTGTCACTCTAAATCCCACCACCAAAAAATAACTACCATTAACATTTGGTAAACATTATTTGAGATCTCTCTCAATGCATTTATAGACTGAGGCATAGCCTAACTTTAACAAAATGCCTTTTTAAATTAAAAGGCATAAATTTAGCCGGGTGTAATGGCACACAACTGTAATCCCAGCACTCAGGAGGCTGAGGCAGGAGGATCACCACAACCAGCCCGAGCTACATAGTGAGTTCAAGTCCAGCCTGGACTACATAGTGAGACCTCATTTTAAAAACAACAAAACAAATGAAAGGTATGCATTTACTTAAATCCACATACTGTAATTTCAGGGAAAAAACTCAATTATTTAGGAAGACACTGGAGTTCAGACCTACATCCTTATTTTTGTGGAACCTGTGACTTAAACATACAGTACTTGGCCACTGGAAGTGTAGCTCAATGGTACAGCACTTTTCGGGCATGCACAAGGTTCTGGGTTTGATACCCAGCACCAAAACACACACACACACACACACACACACACACACACACACACACTCAAGTTTGTACAAGCTGTTCTAGAAGGCTACAGACGAAGAAAAGCCGGAAATACTGCTGTGACAGAGACAGATTTCATTATGTAATTTCTTGGCCGCTTTTTTTCATTTTAAAAAGGTCAAAATCCCAGGGTCTTGATATCTGGCATCTGGCCTCAGCAAGTTATTTATGTTTCTCGTTCATGACTGATATCCCTCTCACACGGCAGAAATGCAAAGCCTGGGCTTCAATCCTCTGCAATTCAATGTCTTCATCCTAGCTCATTTCTCTTCCAAAAAATTTCAACAGAATTCTGATTCTAGACTTGTGTTCCTTGCAATCTATTTTCCTTTTTTTGAGACAGGGTCTAGCTATGCAGAAGGCTGGCCTTGAACTCACTATGTAGCCCAGGCTGGCCTCGAACTTGCAGCTATCCTCCTGCCTCAGCCTCCCGAGTGCTGGGATTACAAGAGTCCACCACCGCGCCCGGCTTGCAATCTATTTTCTTAGGAGAAGGAAACTTCCTAGGTGAAGTCAACAGTGTTGAGGCAGTGAAGATGAAAGGATTTAAAATCTAGAAGGGTGCTTGGCATATAAAAAGCATTCAAAAACTACTTGCTGAATATAAGTGAATTAAATATGTGCATGTGTATAGGGCTAGGGATTAAACTGAGGGTCTTGCTCATGCTAAGCACATGCTCTACCACTGAGCTACACCATCAGCCCCAGGACTGATTAATGCTAAATTACTTAGCTTACAACACAGGCTTCCAATCTGGTTTGGGTCTAATCCAGTGCCTTTGGGAACAGCAAGGTGATCTCTTCGGTTTCTTAGGCTCTCATTTTCCCTCTAGGGCCCAAGAATTGCAAAAGTGGTAATTAGCTATATCCCAACCCTGGTCAATTGCATCTTCTTTATATGTGTGTGGTTTTCTGAGACAGGATCTCTCTATGTAGTTCAGGCTGGCCTTGAATTTACTGTATAAACCAGGCTGCCCTCAAACTCATAGCAGTTCTCCTGCCTCAGCCTCTGGAGTGCTGGGACTACAGGTATGTACCACTATCCCTAGATAGCTGCATTTCTGGATACAGTACATGCTATCTGTAACTATGTGAAAGGCTGTGTGTCTGTGTGTTTGTATGCACACTGAAGAAAAGCTGTATTTTTTTTTAGTTTTTTGAGACAGGGTCTCACTTTGTAGTTCAGGCTGAGCCCAAGATCTCCTCAAACTCCTAGTGTTCCTCCTGCCTCTACTTCCTGAGTTCTGGGAATATAGGCGTGTACCACCATGCCAGGCCAGAGAAGCATTCTTAAGGAATCTGAGCCAACAATGATTCTTCTTTCTTTGCACTGTAATTCTTCTACATTATTGCTCTTCTTTTTCAGTCTCTTTTTCCATCTGTTCCTTTTTCTCAGAATCATATAAAAACTGTGGTGACTCACCAAATTTATTAGGTTTACTGAGCCTTCAACTAGCATTGAAAACAAAATTAAATTAAAAGGAGGTCAAGTCAAATAGTCTGGCAGGATTCAAGAGACTATGGGATCTGTACAAAATTGGTAATTAAAAGCATGGTCTTGGAACCATGAATGGAACTTAGTCCAGAACCTTGCTGGGTGCAAGGAAACCATGTCTAATAAAAAACAAATTACACCGTTGGCAGAACATCTCAGAATGTGTCAGAAGAGTCTCTGACAGAGTCTGAAACAGAATGAGGCTTTCTGAACAGTAAAAAGTATTTCAAAAAGGAGAACGCAAGAAGCATGGGGTTAGCTCAGTGGCTGAATGCATGGTAAGCATGTGCAAGGCACTAGGCTCAATCTCCAGCACTTCCTTCCCCCGTGCCCCCCCAAAAGGAGTACTACACCAAGAAAGCAAAGAAACAAAATTCAGAAAAGCAAGGGTAGAAATGAGCACGGTATCTAGTTCACTTTAAGATTTATAATTGGGGTGGTTGGGGATTTAGCTCAGTGGTTAGAATGCTCGCCTCACAAGCAGGAGGCCCTGAGTTTGATCCCCAGCACCGGGAAAAAAAAAAAAAAAAGGATTTATAATTGGGTATTGCTAAAAATGAAGATTTTAAAAAATGGACAAAGGAAGTAGATTCAGATGGAGAGGAAGTCAAAATATTATTATTTCTGTGGTCCTGGGAATTGAATCCAAGGGTACTCTACCACTGAGTTACATTCCCAGCCCTTTTTCAAAATGTTATTTTAATCCTGGGTCTGGCTGAGTTTTCCATCTAGCTTTGAGTTTGAGATCCTCCTGCTTCAGTGTCCCAAGTAGCTGGGGTTACAGGTGTTTGCCACCGAAAGGATGGAGCCATGGCACTCTACAGAGATAACAGCATTAGATTAGTTTGAAAGAACTGGTAGTGATTATAGGAACAGGGTCCAGAGTTAAGCACATTTCCATTTTCTGCTCAGCAAAATATCCTAAAGAAACTGGAAGTAACAATGTGGTTTCCTATTAAATGCAACATATAATCACAATTTTCTTATTTTTAATTTTTTTTGAGATAGATTCTCAACATGTAGTTCAGGCTGGCCTCAAACTCCCAACAATCCTCCTGCCTCAGTCTCCTGAGTGCTGGGATTACAGGTATGCATCACCATGCCCAATATAATCAAGATCTTGAGAGGTCTAAAATACAGCACCCACCAAGCAAACAGAAAGTAAAAGGGCAACCTGAGACACAGGACTGAGCTGAGAAATGTCCTGATTTGATATTTTGCTAGGCATTTTATAACATTTGACAGCAATGGTTCAGGCTTACTTTCTCTAGGGGCAGGTCCTTTGAACTGACTTCTGAGGGGCAGCAGCGCCATGTTTCCAATGAGCTTGGTGTCGGGGTCCATCAGAGAAGAGTGGTAGGCCTGCAGTGGCACCAGGCAAGAATATGGAAAGGGAAAGAGGACAAATGTCACAGGGACAGGCAGGACATTCCCTTAAAGAAAAAAGAGTAACCACCCAAGATTAGCCAGGACAGAGAGACCAAGGATGGCACCAGTGATGTGCAGGAGCCGTCTCTCATCAATTTTGTTTTCGGTTTTTGAGACAAAGTCTCACTATGTAGCCCAGGCTAGCCTTGAACTCTGTTCCTTCTGCCTCAGCCTCGAAAGCACTGAGCTGACGGATGACTACCATCATGTCCACCAGGAAAAGAAATTGTTAAATTCTGAGGAATTCTGCAAGCTGGTTGTTAAACACAGCCATTCTCAAAAACTAAATTATATAAACTTGCAATTAAATAATATATTAAAAACGAAGGTAGTAAGTACTCACCATTTCCCAATTTTTAAAAATTACATTTTACTATTGTCTATGTTCTTAAGATTTTTTTTAACGTCTTTTCTATCTTTATGGTGGAAATAGTCTATGATCAGGTGCCACTGTGCACCTCTTCCAAATCCATGTTCAGTGACATCACACTGGCAGGGGGTGGGTGCATTTCCACTAGAAACAGGCAAACACCTTATAAGTCAGGGTACCCACCCTCCAGCAAAGCCAGGACCCAAACTTTTCAGTTCTGCCACTTACCAGCTTTTTTTTTCAGTCATGGGGATTGAATCTAGGCCAGTGGTGGCGAACCTATGGCACACATGCCACAGCAGGCTATTTGTTATCACTGAAAGCTTTAAAAGGTTTGCCATCACTGACCTAGGCCTTCACACTGAGCTACTCTCCAGGCCAACTCCCCCCACCCTTTAAAGTAGGCTCTTACTAAAGTCGCTAAGTTGCCCAGGCTGGGCTCGAACCTGTGATTCTCCTGCCTCAGCTTCCCTGAGTGCTGGGATTACAGGTAGGGGACCCTTCCTCCAAGGTGGCTTTGTGTCTTTAACCAAGACATCACATTCCTATACTGCCTTTAATGCGCAGACATGCATTACAGGAGAGGGGAAAAAAGTATTTATGAGAGCAATTTGTATGCCAATTTCTAGTTCTGCTTTTTACAAGATGCCTGGCTTTCTAAGATGACATCCCATTCAAATATATATTCCTTCTTCATTCATTCATTCATCAAAAGGTTATTAAGCACCTTCTATGTGCATAGTACAGTAATAGAGTGACATATATAAGGAAACGTGGTTCTCGTGTGTTTGAAGGATTTTCAGGCTACTGCAGAAAGCAGGAATAAAACAAGTAGCCACAGAGTAAATTCAGGGTGCTCTCTGTGCTACTGGAATGAACAGAGTTTGAGAGTCCTGGCTCAAAATCTGGCCTTCCTACTGGTATAGTATGCAACCCTGTGCAAGTCACTTCATGTCTCTGAATCTCAGTCTCTTCTGCAAAATAGGAATATCGGTATCTATTTCACAGGGTCACTGTGAGAATTAAATGGAATAATTTAGGAAATGTGTAGCTCTGGTCCTGCCTGGCACTACTCAGGATAACTATGGATTCATAAAATATATAGCTGTAATAATGGCTTGTTGCTTTTTAAATCGGTGTGCTTTATTTAAAGCAGTTTCTGCCCTCCCCCTCACCAATCACTGCCTTGTTTCTGGAGAAAATCAACGGATTTGGCACTGTCTGAAACTATCTCCTCTATTCATGTTTCTATGTTACTGTTTATCTCTCCATCAGAATGCAAGCGCCTTAAGAGTGCGATTTGTTAGCCTTGTTCACTGCTGTCCTGGTAATCAGCTTGCAGTAGATGCTCAGTAATGTTTGCTGAATTTAATGTACGTTCCTGATCCACCCTTCCTAATTTGCAAAATGGAAATAACGATGGCGATAAAACCCACTTCCTGGCTGTCAGAAATAAGGACAGTGAGACCATCACCAATTTTTACTCCGACTGCGATGCACTCACAAAAAGGAGACCTCTACACACCAGAGCCAACTCTGGGTGGGCTGAGAGCTCTAAACCCTGCTGCCTATGGGGTGGCTGCCACCGCAGGGGACAGGGGAGGCGATCGGGAAGTGGGTCTGACAGGTGATGGGCAGGAGGCAGGACCCGCCCCCAAGGGCGGAGGAGGAAGTGCCGCTGACAGAAAAAAAGAGAAGCTGGAGAGAAGCTGGACCTGGACTTAAGAAATGAGAAATACTGAGTACGATCCCCAGCACCAAAAACAAAAAAACAAGAAATGAGAAATAAAAAGCGCAGCGCTTGGCTCCCGGCTCTAGTAAGGCTTTGGGCACCCTGCTGGCCGCGGGGGAAGCAAAAGGGCTGGGATGTGAGCAAGGGAGCGGGAGGGCGGCGGCGACCTCCTCCATCGCGCAGGCCACTGGTCCGCTCTGTCCGCGCCTCTGGCCCCAAATCCGACGCCCCGGACGGCCCGGACCCTACAGAACCGGCCCCTTCCCTCGCCTCCCCCCTTCACAGGCTCCCAGCTTCCTTTCCGTCTTCTTCGGCCGACTTCTCTCGGCGCACGCACAACTTCCCGCCGCTCTCCCCAGTCCCAGCCGTCTCCTCACACCCCAGGATCCAACGCTTACCGGCATTTCGGCAGGCTGTTTCAACTCACAGGAGCAGGACCTGCTTAGAACGCGACCCTTCCGGTCGGGGGGCTCGGGCGCAGTGGGCGGAGGTGAGCAGGAAGGGGAGGAGACGGGAGCACCCGGCCCTTCCGGTCTCGCTGCCGCGGCACTGGCTGCGCGGATCTGAAGGAGCGCCAGAGGGCGCCCGAGCACTAATCTGAAGGCGCGAGGTTGGCGCCTGCGTAAAACACGTGCGGAAGGGCGACGGGTTCTGAGGATGCGGAGTGCCGCTGATTTATCACCTCTTTTGTTTTTCCTTAAAGGTCACTTTTTCAGTGAAGCATTCCCTGGACTGTTTTAAACTCTACCTCACATCAGTTCCGATTTAGTTGATTTCTGGTGTTTCTCTACGGTTTCTCCACCCACTGTGAATGTCAAAAAGGCGGAATTTGTGTCCTTTATTTTCAGTGCCGTGTCCCTCACACCTGTGTCAGTGCTAGTACAGCTGAGTTAATGATTCAACCCACTTTTTTTTTTTTTTTGGTGCTGGGGATTGAACTCAGGGCCTTAGGCTTGTTAGGCAAGCGCTCTTACCACTGAGCCAAATCCCCAACCTATTGCTTTTTAAAATGGGAAAACTGCAGAGCACGGGAAAACAGGAATTTGTACATTCTTGTACTGCCAATCTTTGCATAATGGTTGAGGAAGTAGACACTGGGGTCTGAATCCGACTTCCAACATGTACTAGCTGTGCAACTCTGGGCAAGTTAATTCACCTCTCTGCCTCAGTCCTTCACCTGAAAATATAAGACATTTACCTCATTTTGTGACGATGAAATAACTACATGAATTTACACGTACATAGAATTTACATGCATAGAGGATACTGAATACTCATTACTACAAAACGCCTCATGTGAAAAGCTATGTTTATTGTTGCCTCATTGCCAGTTTTCCTGCCAATCCTTTAGAGTGGAATACTCTGCATATTTCCACATTTTAGCTGGGCGTGGTGGTGCATGCCTGTAATCCCAGCACTTGGGAAGCTGAGGCAGGGGGATCTCTGAGTTCAAGGTTAGCCTGGGCTACACTATGAGACCCTGTCTCAAAAAACAATACAAAAAATTTTAGTTCTACACCTGAGTTCTCGTTTATCTCTCTATCCAAACAGCACCTAAAAGAATGGATGTAAAATGTGTTGTAACACAATGCCTAGCAGTACTTAAGGATTTCTTCTGCACCTTGGTGTATATTACTCAAGGAATGGATAAAACTTTAAATGCTCAGAGACCACAAACTGCATCTTAAAAACAACCTGCCATACATTTTGACACACAGGGAAATTTACTCATTCAGAAAGTTGTCTGGGCTGTGAATTTCACATTCTGCCTGGAAAACAAGAGTGTAATGCAAGGTTAGTGCTTTCTTCCTATATATACATATATGTCAAAACACTGTTATTTTAATTTTTTAATTATACAAGTAATACATTTTCAATGTAGAAAACTAGAAAGATACAGATAGGTACTGGTCTTATCTATACCTTTCCAGATTTTTCATATATATATATATATATAGTTATAATAATTTCTGTCACTCAGAAAAAAAAACCACAAAAATCCAACCAAAAATATAAAACTGGACTGACCTTAGCTGCATAGAACAGGTACAAATCTGCATTATATACATTTCTATGTGCATTCATTTTAATTTTTTTTCTTTCAGTGGGAGATTAAACTCAGGGCCTTATACATACAAGCCAAGCATTCTACCACTGAGCTACATCTGTTGCCCTCATTTGAACTTTGCTTTTTAAAATCTAAACTGATAAATCAGGTGTGGTGGCACACACCTGTAATCCCAGCACTCAGGAGGCTGAGGCACGAAGTTTGCCCTGAGTTCCAGCCTGGTAGGTTACATAGTGTCTTCAAGGCCAGACTGGACTACATAAAACCTAAAAAAAAGACAAACCAAACTGATGCTATTAGAATCCTACTAGATTCCACTCCCCACCCCTCTCTGTGGGACCTGGGATCAAAACTGGGCTCTGCACGTGCTTTATGGGATTCTGCCACTGAGCTCCTCTGCCAGACCCTAAAAGAGTCCACTTTAAACAGCAGCAATTTCAGAGTAACTTAGAACTTGATCCGGGCATGCTCCTGGCAAAGAGCCAAGCACTCCTTTTTTCATTAAAACAAGCAGCTTTCTACCACTGCATCCTTTGAAGAGAAGAATATTCTGTGGATCTGGCCACATGCTCTTTATATATATGGTCACATTTTGTAAATGCTTCATTCATTCTGGCTTTCTTGAAAATATTCATCAAACACAGAGGAAGACTCATCTTCATGCTCCTGACACAAAGAGAACACAAAACAGAAGACACATTCACTTCTCTCATTTTTAGACTAGTATGTGTTAGCAGATTGTTCAGATAATGCTTTATATGCAACTAACAGATCCAGAACGAGCTCTAGGCACTGACCAGTAACTGTTAATAGTTAAAAAGAGGCATGATTGATAGAATTTTCCAGGTATATGAAAAACTGATGGCTTCTATCTCATCAGAAGCATTTTTCATTTAAATTTACATTGAAAATGACTCTCAGCCAATGTGCTTTGCCAGTGCTCTCCTGATAACTGTCGTAAGTCACCCCAGGGACATGTGAGAGCAGCCAATTTCCAATGGATTTCACCTCCTCTTTGCACAGGAGCCCAAGCTGCAAGTCCAGAGACTCAGCTCACTGACAGCACTCAATAAAAGGCAGAGGGAAATTCGTATCTTCTGTTGAACACAGGTATAAGTTTCAGACATTACCCAGAAAAGCCCAAGTAATCACTTGGCTCACTACCAACTGAGACAAAAAGTAACTCAAGGAGTTGCCTTAGTTATGCAGGAGGCTTCTGAGTGCTGGCAAATATTTTCCCCCGAAGTCAGTAAGAACCTCAAACCAGAAATCACCTTTGGCTCTTTAAATTCCAAGTCTTCTCCATACTGAATGGCAAAATCAATGTGCTGTAATACGATGTTCATGCTTTCTTCATCGGACTGATCGTAAGGTAAAAACCGAACCATGCTGTAGTCATCGATCTGAGTTGGGGATTTCAAGAAAAGTTTGTTCTGAAGTTGTGCAAAATACATAACTTTCAACTTAGATCTGAGTTTTATAACCATTTATATACTTCTGATTAAAAACATTTGTGTATTTGGGGTAGAGGTGGAGGAGGCAGCTGGAGACAGAAGAGTAACAAATCATTGATTTTCTGACCTCTGACCCTCCAGAGCATACACTGGCTTACTACCTGGAGAGCTTCCATGGGTATTTATCTGAATTCAACACCAACTGCAAATGTCATAAAGGTACAAACAGTTCTGAACTGTCCTAACAGCTTGAAATAATAACCATGTTAACTTATCGGCCTACCAATAATTACTTCTAAATTAAACTGCTGACAGGCTCACTCAGTCCCTCCTCACTGCCTTCCTCTTTGTAAGACATAGGCTTGGACTGTGTCTCCTGCAAAGGTGGCCACTGACCAGATGTGGGCAAACACTTCACCAACTTATTTAGGGGGAAAAAACCCAAAAACTATGCTTCAAAAGCTTACCAGTCCACATACAGCTTGAGTCAATTTTTTGAATTTTTTGCTTCTTAAGTCACTGGTCGAATCTTCTAACAAAGAATACATGTCTGGATCTAGAAACCTTTAAAAGTAGGAAAAAAAGACTACTGAATAAAAGGAAGAACCAATCAGGAAACTAGATTTACAGACTGACAGAACCCCATAATAAAACACAAGGTTTGGCTCAGCAGCTGAGAACTGAAGGTAACGGAGGAACAGGGAACTCACTTCTCAATTTCCTTTTTAGCTTTCTTGCTCAGCAGATCCATCTTCGTCATGATGTTAACTTGTGGGATTTCTAAAGAGATCATGGCACTCAGGGCTGCTAGTATGCCAGAAATAAACTAAAGGAGGAAACAGGAAAGAGAAGATGAGTTACCTATTGCCAACAAAGTCTCCAAAGAGAGGGGCTTCTCCTCCTTGGAAGAGAACTGCCCCAAGTAAAAGAGATGCTGAAAATTACAGAAAAAGATCACTCACCAATGGAGATGGTTCTCAAAGGGAAGGATTAGTTTGTTAACTGGACAAAAGGTCCTCAGAAAATTAAAAACAGACTTATTTTTATTATTAACAATACTCACTATATATTTTATTTATTTATTTTTGAGACAGGGTCTTACTGTGTAGCTCAGACTGGTTTTGAACTCAGTGATCCTCTCCTGCCTCAGCCTCTGGAGTGCTGGGATCATGGGTATGTGCTACGTCGATGGCCTATTTTAAAAAATACCTATCTACCTCAATTTTTCCTTGGTAAATAGTTCCCCCAAATCTGTATGAAATCATCATCATTTACTACTTTTGAGTTAAAATATGTTAGCATGATAACTTAATAACAAGGGTTACTAGATAACTGAAACAGTCCAGTGAAATGTCCAGAATCACACAGTAATTAAAGGATACTGCTATCTGCTCGTACTCATCATTGAAAAATCACCGGATTTACCCTCATACCTTAAACGACTCTACCATGAACTGAGAATCAACAAGGAACACGCCACAGACTCGGAACTCCCACCGCTCCAGCTGTTGGACCAGCTGTTTCATCACAGGCAGATGAGTGTACAGCTCGATCTGACCTATACAAAGAGCAACATGAGACCAGACAAACAAGAAATAGGTCAGACATCAAACAGAGAACAGAAGTTTTCCCAATGAGGTGATGGGGGAAAAACATGAAATCAGTTCCTAGTAATAATTACTCAATTTTAAAGGGCCTTCCAGCCTCTCACAGCAATCATAAAACCTAAGGTACTGACACTATGGGAATCTCAAGCAAACTATCCAGTCTAACATAGGAAATGAAATTCCTCACAGTGCAATTTTTGCCAGGCAAAAGTGAGAGCTAGGGCTGGGAATGCAGCCCCATGGTAAGAGCTTGCCTGGCACACCCCGAGCTTAATACCCAGCATTGGCTGGGGTAGCACCTCAAAGGTTTTTTGTTTTGTTTTGTTTCATTTTGTTTTGTTTTGAGACAGGGTCTCGCTATGTAGTTCAGGCTGGCCTTGAACTCACTACGTAGCCCAGGCTGGACTCGAACTCATGGCGATTCTCCTGCCCCAGCTTCCCAAGTGCTGGGAATACAGGTGTGTGCCACCACGCCCAGCTAGTCTGCTACAAAGGGTTGTGCAGTTTGGAAATACTCACCAGCCCTCCATTCATGACATACATTGACTGTAGGTGTATATGTGTTCAGTTAGAAGCACTTGGAAACAAATGAAGGCCACAAGTGATCAGCTAGACTGGGCTCAGGTCATAAGAAACTCACTGCATGGCATCTTCCTCCTTGCTCACTATGCTCCAACCACTCTGGCCTCTGCAGTGCCTCAAACCTGCCTGTTCCTTTGGCCTGCTGTGCCCTCTGCCTGGACCACTGTCTTTTCACCTTTGCCCCATGGCCCAGCAAAATGGCCGTCTGGTCAGAAGCCTCTAACCTTTCTGCTTCGTGACAGCCTGTTACTTCTGTGGGATGCGGGTCACAATGAAATCATCATGGAGGTGATTTTGTTTACTCGTGTGCACCCCATGGACTGTGAGCTCTGTGAGGGTAGACACCATGGCTCCTTGCTCTCTATGGGGTTCCCAGGGTACATCAGGCCCTCAACAACCTCAGCGAACGAGGTTAAGACCTTGGCAGCTCGCTGCAGTATGCTGAGAGCTACAAATGCTCACCACAGAGAACACAATTACAGCTTCAAGGAAAGTAACACATTCACGCTGCTGACTTGCCTGGACAGTCGAAAAGGATGTAGTCATCTTCCACATGGCCAAGACAGTTCTCTAGCCAGTCAAAATTATTGGCAAAGTACTCCATGCAAAACACTAATCCTCCATTGGGACCAAACCACAGAGAGTCATCCTCCATCACATCATCCACCTCAATCAGTTCCCGGATGTCTGAAAGGGACGGACGGGGCCCAGAATGTAAGTGTCCATTCGAAAATTATTATCCTCCCCAGTAAAAACAATTATATAAAAACTCACATGTATGAAATTATTTATGTACTATTTTCACTTCAGTAGAATCCATCAACAAGGGACTGAGCTATACAATAAATTATTGTATAGCCAGATATTGTACAATGGAGTTCCATGCAGCTATAAAAAGGAGGGGGAAAAGCTCTTTAAGGACTAACATAATCTCCCAAGTACATTATTAAATGAAAAAAAATAGATGGTGCAGAACTCTGTAAGAATGCCATCAAGTGGTGCATACCTATATATGTGCTGCCGAAGCGAGCATTTAGTGGTGCATACCTATAGTCCCAGCTACTCAGGAGGTTGAAACTGAAGATTCCAAGTTCAAGCCGAACCTTGGCAACTCTGGGATGCTGTCTTAAGAAAAGGGCTGGGGATCGTGGGGATATAGTTCAGTGATATAGCATCCCTGGGTTTGAACTCCAGTGCCAGAAAAAACAATCACATATTCTAGCAATCACATGTTCTAAAAAGAAAACACAAAAACAAAAGTTCCCTAGATATCCGTAATACACCCCACATCCTGGATTTTATATGTACAGACCATCTATGCAAGGCCACACCAGAAACTGGTAACAGTGGCTGCGTCTGGGGAAGAGGTGTGAATGCTGGGGAACAGAGTGGCAGGAGGGGATTTTCCTAAATAGTCTTTTGCATTTTGGACCATGTGCATATGTACTATTTAAAAAGAAAAACTGAAAGCAAAGCAAAGTTACTGTCTTCTAACAAAGAGGACCCTAGGGAAGCTACTTAACTCCCGAGGCTCACTTTCCCTTTTATAAGATAGGAAGTTGGGTTGGGGATTTATAGCGCTTGCCTAGCAAGCACAAGGCCCTGAGTTCAATCTCCAGCACAAAAAAAAAACAAAAAAAAAATCAACAAAAAAACCCAGATGGGAAGTGGAGTGGGAATCATACATCCTGGGATAGGAGGATGAAAATTAAAATAAATTGCCTATGGGAAGGGCTTAAAAATTCTGGCATATGTATGGTTCTCTTATTAATTTTTGGAAATCAGTATTTAGACTTTAGGTTTTTGTTTTGTTTTGGTACTGGGTATTGGACCCAGGGGCTCATGGCTACTAGGCGAGTGCTCTACCACTGAACTACATCTCCAGTTCTTTTTAAATTTTATTTTGAGACAGGGTCTCACTAAGTTGCCCAGGCTGGCCTTGAATTTGTGATCTTCTTGCTTCAGCCTTCCAATTAGCTGAGAGTATAGGCCATGCCTGGCTCTACCTCAGATTTTTTCTATTTTTGTGTCCAAATCTATAATCTCTGTCATAGAGAACTGGGCTTCATTCATAGGCATATTTACACTGATACCCTATTCCTACACCTCCCCCGATGATAAATAACGATCCAGTTGGGGACAATAAAATGGTCTTTAGAAGAATGAATCAAGGACCCTATTCAGTCAGTAAAACACCTCAACCAGAAAATGATGTGAACTTGGGCACCTGGCCAGGCCACATACACCCCGAAGCAAGAAAGCTCGTCCATAGGGAAAGGAAAAAGCAGACAGAAAGCTGGCCCTGGTACCTACTAGTTTTTGTGTTTTGGACTCTAGATTCTCACAAAATCTTGTTCTTGGGTTTTCTGAGAGGCTCCAAGTCCAGCTAGTAATGTTTCTAGGCTGGTTTCAAACTCACAATCCTTACTACTCCAAGCCTACCAATCCTATAAGCTTGGACTATTGGCATGCACTGTAACGCTTGGCTCTAGTAAGCCTTTTTACTTAAATTAGCTTCAAACCAAATGATCCCAAAGTAATGTGATGCCATCCTACCCTTACCCTGTGGTACTAGGGATTGAACACCCCATGCTAGGCAAGTGCTCTACCACTGATCAGTACCTTCCCCCTATATAATTCTTATTTTGAGATAATCCCAGTAAATTGTCCGAGCTGGCCTCTAACTCTCAATCTTCCTGCCTCAGCCTCCCCAGCAGCTGAGATCACAGGCATGTACAATCATGCACAGCAGCGGTGTCTTTTTCTCAAGGAAGATCACCATTTCATACCTCCTCCTCTCTCTCCAATTTGCCTCTCTCAAATCCACCCACTTGGAGTCACTCTCAGTAAGAACTACACCTATCATTATCAGAAATGTGAAGTGGAAAAAAAAGAAATCTGAAGTCAATCAAAGAGAACTTTTCACACTCCCACCGCCACCACTGCTAGGAATAAGCACCCCACTCCTGGCAAAGGCAAAACCCTTCCCTGCTTGCATCTCCTTCCCCTTCTCACTCTTGTTATTTCCCATCTCTCTGACATCTTCAGTTTCATCCTCTTTTTTGTTTGAAGCAGGGTCTCACTACATTGCCCAGCTGGTCTCAAACCCCTGGGCTCAAGTGATTCTCCCACCTCAGCCTCCTGAGCAGCAGGGATTACAGGTGTGTGCCACCTCGCCTGGCCTCGCTTGGCCTCTGTGAAGGTATATTTCCCTCCTTCCTTTCTGACACTGCCTCCTCTACTAGACCTCTGAAGAAGAAACAACTTCAGGGCTCAGTCTTGGGTCCTCTTCTCTAACCATACTCCTTCCCTGCATAAATTCATGCAGTCCTGGGGCTTTACGTATCTACATACTACTAACCCAAATAGCGTAGCTTTGGTATGTGGTAGTTTCTACCTAATCTTATTCTTTTTACGTAAGTTAACTTGAGTACCTTCTGTGTGCTACAACCAAATTAGCTTTAGTACAGATTTACTACAGTTGGACTAAGCAAGAAAAGGGGAGGAGAAGGGAAGGGAGGTAGGGGAAGAGTCCACTCACTTTAAGTCTTACATCAAAAACCAAGAAAGAATACACACATCCTTTCACATACATCACCGTGAACACATGGCACTGAATGACATTCAGCCTCATGATGTTCACCATGAACCAGGGGACTAGAGTGCAATACTTTTTTCAATTTTTCAGTTTCTGTGCCAAGCAGCCAGCACCCTCTACCTTCTCAAGCCCTTACCATTCCTGAAGGAAGGGGAAGGCTCTCCCAGAACTTACCAGCCATCACAGGGTAGTTGAAGTGTTCTGCCGCCGGATCTAGGTTTACCACCTGGACAGACCGGTTGAGGGCTTCACAGTGCTGGACCATGGTGGCACAGTAGGTGCTCTGTAATGCCACAGGCATGAGGAGTTAGAAAAAGCACTGTAGTGATACTCTCTATACCCCTAGGATTTGCCATTCTTTGGAGCAGTATCCACCACAGCCAAACCTCTGCCTTCGTAACCAAGAGACTGGCTGAAAATGAGGCAAAAGACACTGCCTAGGCTGCAGCTCCAGACCTGCCTTGAACCTACAGGAAATGCTGAAGAAGCTGCTTCTCTACACTGCCCTTCAATTTTCTGTCTCCAACTGGGATGTCCTTTATGATCACTAAAGCTCCTTATTTCTCTTAACACGCAAGAAATGGAATGTAAAGGGAAGATTTCTGGGGTTGGAAATGTGGCTCAGAGGTAAGGCTCACATTTAAACGCATGAGGCCTTGGATTTGATCCTTAGCCTCAAAAGAAAAAAAAAAATTAAGTGCAGCACCTAACACGTAGTATTTCTACTAGGACTCACACGGTCCAAACAAAGCTTTAGGTAGGAGGGCCAGAGTAACGTCTGAGGAAGAGGTATCTGAGCATATGGGGATGTGCTTGTCAACCTGGGAAAACAACACCCCACAGAGGACGCATTGAGATAATAGCCTGCAGGTGGGCTGTCAGCTTGTCCGTTTTGCTTTAGAGACTTCTTTACTCTTCAAGTAGTCCTTACCACACTATGTTAAAATCCCTAAGCTATTTATTTTTTTGTTTCTTCCACCCACCCTGTTTAAAGGAAGAGCTGTTATCTCATTCTTTTTTTCTTTTCTTTCCAGTATGAAGCTTGAACCTAGGGCCTATTGAGCTACATACAGTCCCAGTCCTTTTTAAAATTTATTTTGAAGCAGGGTCTTCTTGCTAAGTCTCTAGGTTGTCCAGGATGGTCTTAAATTTGGAATGCTCCAGCTTCAGCCTCCTAGAGTGCTGGGACTACAGGACTGCATCACTATGCCCGGCTTCTCATTCAGTTTTAGACTAGCATAGTACCTGTTACCTAATAAATGCTCAGTAATTATTTCTATTTGACTGACTTTCTATGTTTAAATATAAGCTCCACAAGAACAGGGATTTTTGTTTTGTTCACCACACAATCGCTAGAGCTCAAAACAGCTTTTGACATGAACATGTTCGATGAGTATTTTTTGTGGGGGGCGGGGGCGCAGGTGCTGGGAATCAAACTCAGGGACTTGTGCTTGCTAGACAAGCCCTCTACCACTTAGTTAAGTCTCCAATCCTGAATGAGAGCTTTGATAGTAGGTATCAACAATTTATAGAAAGATACTTTTTAACGCGGTCAGTCCAAAAATTAATCTAGAATACAAAATAACTTCCATCATGCTTCTCTCCTTTACACATAGTATTCTACTTTGGATGCCTTCTCCAGACACCACCCTGTACCTTAACAGACAAGTGACCTACCTATCCTCTCAAATAGACACAACTCTGCAAAACTAGGAGCCACTTAGCCACATGTGTATCTCTTGAATCCAGATTAGGCCAACACCTCAGAACATGTTTGAAGACTGATGCCACAGAACACATCCATAGACTCTAGTGTCTCCCACACTTCAGTGATTTGATTACTATCTTTGCCGTTTCTATTGTATTTGAGTGCTTCTAACATTATTCCTTTAGTATTTGTTATAAGAAAAACCATCACTATTATAGACAGAAACCAACTATGATTACATTTATCACAAAATGAAAGTAACTATAAAATTATATACAACTTTTAAATGACTCTGTGTGTGTGTGCGTGTGCGTGTGGTACTAGGGATCGAAACTAGGGAATACTTGGCCAGGCAAGGTGCTGCAACGCCTGTGATCCCAGCACTTGGGAGGCTGAGACAGAAAGATCACTGCAAGTTCAAGGCCAGCCTGGGGTACATAGTGAGTTCAAGGCAAGTCTGAACTACACAATGAGGCCCTGTCTCAGAACAACAATAAAACAAAAAACAAATGAAACTAGGGAGTGCTGAGCTAAATCCCTAGCCTTTGTATTTTGTTTTGAGATAAGGTCTCATTAAATTGCCCAGACTGTCTTTTAATTTATAATCCTGAACCAGCTTCCAAATTAGCTGCGATCACAGGCATGTGCCACTAAGCAACTTTTAAAAATTTTATCTAAAATTAAACTCTTAATCCTAACTAAATACAGTTTCCTATTAAAAGCCCTGAATCTAAAATCTGCACCAGGCCGGGCATGGCGGCCCACGCCTGTAATCCTAGCAGTCGGGAGGCCGAGGCAGGAGGATTGCTGTAAATTCGAGGCCAGGCTGGGCCTGAAGACTTGGGAATTAAAGAAATGTCGAAGATACACTAGAACCAAGCAAATTTCATCTCACTACAAAGTGAAAAATTGAGTGACCTTAAAAGGAAACAACTTCATATATGACCCAATAATGATCTTTATTTACTACTGTATGTTCTGTGTACCACCTAGTATCATCTCGAATACCAAGAGTCCTTGTCCTAATCTCTGAGAACAGTAAAGGACAAGATTCCACGTTAACCTCCTGGGCGCTAAATAAGGCCAGATTTGGGAGTTAGACAAAACTGGACTCAGATTCTGGCCGGAACACACTAGTGTACGATCTTGGGCAAAAACTTAAAATCTTTCTTTTTGCATCTCACTTTTCTCTACCTGTAAAATGAGAATAAGGCCTACCTCACAGGGTGGTTGTGCAAATAAACGAGGCTCTTAACACAGCACCAAAAAATATTAACAGCTATCATACTCTTTTTCCAAACAAAAAAGAGGGGAGCACAGAATGCCTAAGTGAGGCGCCCAGAGTCTCACAGAGACCACAGAACGCACACCCGCCCCTCTCTCTTAAGACCTGAACTCTCCGTTTCCCACTAACTGCGACTTTTCTCTCCTCACCTTCCCGCTGCCTGCGGGGCCCATGACCAGCTGCGCATACCGAGGCATGTCGGCTCCCCAAATCCGCGGGACAGTCAGCCACACTCTCTTCAGCATGCGCAGGACGCCCACCGCCTTCCGGGAACACGAAGGCTGAGCCAATCGCCTGTTCTGACACACCTCCGAGTACGGAGCGCTCCTCAGACCAAATTCAGTGAGAAACGGGTCCTGACGAAACGACGGACTAGTGGGAGCATTTGCGCCTGCGCAAAAGTATTTGCCTGAAATCGGTAGTTGAAGAAACTGGCTAAGCTTGGTTGCCTGGGTGATAACGGACAACCCTCGGGGGTCCTCCGCCTGGTGCTTTGGTCCTCGGTTTGCATACTGATGTTTGACTTATGTTGGCATCCAAACTATGCAGTTTGCCGAGGGTCTAGAATACTGAGGTGGAAGGCACCCTTTGTTTTAGGGAGTTTGTTGTGTATTTGCTTCCAAACTCATCCCTTGCAACCTGCAGGCGTGCTATCTACCGACGAACTCCCGCCCTTCCCCCACCGAGCTCCTGGGTCATGGTTCCGCCCGCCTCGCTCTCCCGAAGCGACTCGGGTAATGTCCGGCGTCGCCCGCTCTTCGCCCCGTAGCTCCCCGCCTGACGCACGCGTGCTGACGGGGGAGGGAAGGGAGCGCTTCTCGCGCAGACAGCTCGCGGTCGGTGCGCCGGGGAGATGCCGGGCCGAGGTCCTGGGTTCGATTGGACGGAGAGCGGCTCTTCCGCAGAGCCGCCTGCAGTGGCCGGGGACGAGGGCGGCGGCGGCGGCGGCGGCGGCGGGTGAGGCCCGGGGCCCTGAGGGTGGGGGCGGTGCCCGGCCCGGCCGAGCCCCCTGCAGAGGCGGGCGTGTCGGCTGCCTTCCTGCAAGGGTCTAGCACGCACTGCAGTGAGCCGAGGGGGACCTTTGCCGTGGCCCGTCGCTCTTCAGGGAGGGCTTTGCAGGGAGCTCGGGGAGGCTTTGGTGCAGAGAGACGCGGGACTGCGACAGTCGCCCGCGCGCGTCCTCCTGCGCCCCCAGGGGGCGCTGCGGGACCTGCTGGGGAAAGCACTTTCCCGCCCCCATCTCTGCGCGAATTCGGGGACCGCAGGGAGACGTCCCCCAGCCCAAAGGAGGCTCCTGAGTCCGTCAGCCGGTCCCGATGTGTGCCATTATATTTCCCGTCGGTGAAGAAAATTAGTCGGTCAAGTCACTGCCCTTGCCACCTCCTTCCCTTGTTCCTAAAAGGGAGAGCTGCGGGGTATTTGCTGTCCAGTTCAACGCACAGCCATGGCTCCTGCTGCACACATGCCATATTGTTGTTGTTATTGTTAGGTTGATACACCCCAGATGCCTAAAGATGGCAGTTGCTGGTTTTTCAAAAGAAAACAACCCTCTTCCCGCCTGAAGTCCTCAATTAGGTCCGTCACCCCACCCTACCCAGGGGCGTTACCCACCACCCAATCACCCCATGTAGAAAGGACCAATCCTAAACGCACACTTTCAAGCCTCCAACTGTCACAAAAGAGGAAGTGGCTAAGAGATAAAAGGCCACTATCCGAGTTGGTCGGTGCCACACTCACTCCAGTGAGGCTGAGGAGCTGTAACACTGCTGTAACACTGCAATAAAACTCTCCCCATGGCGAGCGTCGTCAGCCTGTTCCCTTCTCCCTTCCTCCCTATATTCTTTTTTTTTTTTTTTGGTGCTGGGACTTGAACTCAGGGTGTTTTGCTTTCAAGGCAAGCACGCTAACCACTGAGCTAAATCCCCCTCCGTATATTCTTACACTGAGCTGTAACACTGAGCTATAACACTGAGCTGTAATAAACCTGGCCTGCTGAGTCTATTGCTTCTGTCCCGGTGTTTCCCCGGGCGGCAAACCTGGGCAGCAAACCTAACATTTTGGTGCCGAAACCCGGGAGAGGGATCCCATCTGCTGTGCTGGCTCCCATTCTGGTCTGAGCTGCCGCAGTTGCCCTCTTCCACCGAACCCCTCTGAGGATGCTCACCGTACCAGGGCCTCTGACCGCACCTACTCACACATCACTGAACACAAAATTGGTGAGTACCCCTACTGGGCACGCCACCTCCTTCCTTCCCTCCTCTTCTCACTCTCCTTTTCTCCTTTTCCCTCTCTCCCCTTCTGGGTGCTGGTTAAACACGTCCTCTACTGAGTTCCCGTTCATCTGCTCCAAAATCCTAGATCTAGGTACGGGTTCTCGGCTACGGCCGCCCTGTCTTTCCACCGGTGATGACTGGCTAAAGGCCTGGGCATTCTCTCTCTACCTCAGATCCATCCACGGGAGATGTCCCCTGATCAATCTGTAGGCCTTGGACGTTGTTTAGCTTGACCCAATCCCCACCATGGGGACTACTTCTTCCAAGGTTCCTCCTAGCTCACCCCTGGCTTGCGTGATAAAAAACCTCCACAAAGTTGATCCTGACCTCAAATCCCGCCGACTAATTTTTCTTTCTATGCGGGCCTGGCCCCTATATAAATTAGACAATGACTCCCACTGGCCAGAAGATGGCTCCCTAGACTTCCAAATTCTGAGAGACCTTGACAATTTCTGTCACCAAAACGGCAAATGGTCAGAGGTTCCTTATGTACAAGTCTTTTTCTACCTGCGCTCTCATCCTTCCCTCTGTCAAACCTGCTCACCCTCTCAACTTCTTCTAACAAAAACCCCCTCCACCACAACTGACAGTTCAGATTTCCCAGCCTTCAACCCCACTGAGGAACGCCCCCCAACCGCTCCACCCCCTTATGCTCCCCGTTCTCCCTCTTCCTCTTCTTCTGACCCTGCTTCCTCTCCCACTTCCTCCCTTTCCTCCCCCAGCCCTACTCCCACTCCAACTAATACTCCTAATCAAACCCTATCCTCCCCACACACCTCAACGTTATACCCTCCCTTACCAAACCCACCCTCTACTCCCCAAGCCTCAACCCTCGGCCCCTCCAAACAACAACCACATAACACCCCTTTTCCACTACCTTCTCCTCCTTTCACCAGATCCCAGGGCCCTGCCCAAAGTCCATACTCTCTTTATCCCCTCCGCGATGCGCCCGGAGTGGAAGGTCTCATTCGCATACATGTCCCTTTTTCCCTCCATGATCTCTCTCAAATTGAAAAGCATCTTGGCTCCTTTACTACCAACCCTGATACCTACATCAAAGAATTCCAATATCTTACTATGGCCTATGACATGACATGGCATGACCTATATATAGTCCTCACCTCCACCTTACTTCCTGACCAGCGGCAACAAGTTCTATCTGCTGCCCGTGCCCATGCCAATGACCTACATCGGTCAGACACCACCCACCCAGTCAGTGCTAACTGGGACTACCTCCGGGACGGCCATATGAACCGCAACCATATGGTCATCTGCCTTATTGCCAGACTACGAAAATCTGCCCGCAAAGCTGTCAACTTTGATAAGCTTCGTGAGGTCACTCAAGAACCCAATGAAAATCCCCAAGCCTTTCTGTCCCGACTAACAGAGGCTCTATCCCAATATACATGAGTTGATCCCTCCACATCAGAGGGTAAACTCCTCTTAATGACCTATTTTATCTCCCAGTCGGCTCCCGATATTAGGGCAAACTAAAGAAATTAGAGGATGGCCCTCAAACAGACCAATCTGAAATTCTCAATGTGGCCTTCAGGGTCTTTAACAATCGAGTGGAACAAGCTCGAGCCGATAAGGCTCAAAGAGATAAAGCCAAAGCTCAACTCTTGACCCAGGCCCTCAACAAATTCCCTCAAACTCCCTATAAGGGCAAAACACCTCCAGGCCCCTGCTTCAAATGTAAACAGGAGGGCCACTAGGCTAAAGCCTGCCCCAACCCCCACCCACCGCCAGGGCCTTGCCCTAAATGTAAACAGGAGGGACACTGGGGAATCGATTGCCCCTTGGCCCAGCGAGCCCGACCGTCAATGGTCCCCCAAGGGAGGGACCAACTTCAACCCAGGGAGGAGGAAGCGAATCCCAACCCCCTTCCGCAGATCTACTGGGCATCATGGCGGACGACGAATGACGAGGCCCAGGACTCTCCGGCCCGACAATCATCACATAGAGGGAGCCCAGGGTAATTGCCAGAGTTGAAGGTAGGCCAATCTCTTTCATTTTAGATACTGGGGCCACTTATTCCGTTTTGCCCGAGTACTGGGGGCCCACCTTCCTCTCATCTACCTCTATAGTCGGGATAGACGGTATCACTTCCAGAGCTCGAAGCACCAAACCCCTACTATGTAACTTTACAGACACAACATTTACTCACTCCTTCCTCATCATCCCCACTTGCCCCGCTCCCTTGATGGGGAGAGATATCCTCACTAAACTCAGAGCCTCTATCACTTTCCACACTCCCACCATCCCAGATTCCTCCGGGAGTCAAGAAAACCATACATCAGCCTCCTTACATCTTCTTCTGTCACTCTTAGAGGACTCTTCCACACCTCCTCAACCACCTCTTCCCCCTGCCCTCGTTAACCCTATAGTGTGGGATGTTTCGGAGCCCTCACTGGCAACACACCACACCCCCATCCACATAAAACTCCGAGATACCTCTCAATATCCAAATATTCCCCAATATCACATTGCCCTCCAACACCAAAAAGGGCTTAAACCCATCATCACTCGTCTCCTCAGCCGCGGTCTCTTAATGCCTACCAACTCTCCATACAATACTCCTATCCTACCTGTTAAGAAGCCGAATGGAACCTACCGCTTAGTCCAAGACCTCCGAGCGATCAATATGGCCATTCAATCCATCCACCCCGTGGTTCCCAACCCTTATTCCCTTCTTTCCCATATTCCCTCCACTACAATTCATTTCTCTGTCATAGATCTTAAAGATGCTTTCTTTACCATACCCTTACACCCCAATTCTCAGGACCTCTTTGCCTTTACCTGGACAGACCCCGACACCCTCTGTTCCCAGCAACTCACCTGGACAGTCCTCCCACAAGGATTTAGAGACAGCCCTCATTTCTTTGGCCAAGCCCTTGCCTCAGACTTAGAATCATTAGACATCCAACGCAGATTCCTCCTTCAATATGTTGATGATCTTCTTCTCTGCAGCCCCACTTTACAAGACTCTCAAACTGATACAGCTAAACTTCTCAACTTTCTGGGGGGGCTTGGATATCACATCTCCCCTTCAAAGGCTCAATTATGTCTCTCCTCCGTGAGATTCCTTGGGGTCCGTCTCACCCCCACAGAAAAACAAATCACAAATTATATCTTTAATTCGGGACCTGCCCATCCCCACCACCAAAACAGATCTCCTCTCATTCCTGGGAATGGTGGGATTCCTTTGCCACTGGATTCCCAATTTCTCCCTTCTGGCCAAACCACTATATGAGGCCACCCGCAGCAAC